>VDFB02137699.1:0-22754 GCA_007258455.2 Sequoia sempervirens
GAAAACGATCAAGCGATTATAAGTTTATAGCAATCTTAAGTCATAAAGCAACTAAGTTTATAAATATAGAGTTTAGAACCAACTCGAATACTTTGATGATAATTTTTTAAGCAAATCCTAAACAACAAAACACAAACAATAATTGCTTGTCTATGATTGGTTCTCAATTTAATCTTGTGAGAGATTTGCCAGTAAGTAAAGACCATGTGAAACTAGTTATTATGCCTAATATCCCTAGTAATCTCTCATTAGATGTTTGTTTTTTTAACAATGGGCAAATTGTTCATTTAATCCACCAAAATATTGAATTTGGCAATGAAATAACTCCTCAAATTGATAAGTCTTATGGAAATCAAACTCTACAGTTAAAAATAATAATATTCGATGAAAACCAAAACACAAGCCTAGATCTAGACAAATGAAAACCTACATGCAAACAAATTATGTGGAAAATAAATATCAACTACATCTTGATATTGTGAATGTGAAAATAAAAGATGTCAAGGATCGCTTACAAATATACAAGCCTTTTGAACATGAATTAGAGAGAAACATTTCAAAATATCATGCATTTAATTCTTAATGACTCAATCAAGAAACAAGTTTACTCGTCTAAACAATATGTCAAGAGTTGAATTACCAATTAGTGGATCAATTAATCAACTAAGTTGGAATAAGTTAGACAACTTTGACTAAACAAAGATCATAATTAACTATCATCAACTAAGGATTGGAGAAACAATAGTGACATTTGTGTACTCCTAATCAAAGTGAATATTACTAACTACCTGACTGAAAATAATTGCATTCACAATATTACACCAATCACCTTGTTTATGTGGACATCTAATATATCACCACCAAACATTAACCATTTATGACTTCTACAAGGGTGTTTAAAAACCAGATATAGACGTCAAGTTTACCAATCCTTGAAAATAATAAAATCCTCATGTTGATCATCTATCATATCTATGCTTTTTAACTTTAATATAATTTAATTTTTCACATTACTCTATAAACGAGCACAAAAGCAAGGATTCCGATATGTGAACTAGTTTTTCTTGCTCCACCCTACTTTACATTGTTTTAGCATACAATTTAAGTTGTAGTTCCATATCTAGCGGGTGTAGACGTATTGTACATCTATCATGAACAATATGTTAAAAGAAAAATAATCCCCTTGTTGGCTTTTACAAGGTGGATCTTATACACCAATTTACGGGTCTAAATTGGCAAAACCTGAAACATACAATTACCTTCAAATTTATTAGTTGATTCATCTTCAAGCAGCCAGAGTTGAACCTAGGCATACATGCTCATAAATTAGGACCCTGTAAAATTTCAGATACATCATACTAATGAGTTCAAAATGAGAATAAAATTATCTTAGAAATTTCTTCCTGATTAATCTCAGGCATGTCGCTTCTTTTTGTTAAGTCCAGTTCATTTTGAACCAATTCCCAAAATATCCAAGAAACAAATTTGCCCTTTGGGAAGAACGCAATTATTATCCCACGTTTGTTACTTCTTTTTGTTCAAGTGCAATTCATTTTTAAACCAATTCCCAATATATATATAGTAACAGTTCAAAGCCCTAAAAAGAACATCCAACTCCCAGAATTTGTGATCTTTCTTGGGAAGAATGCCATTATTTAAATCTCACACAACCCCAACAAACAAGCCCACTTATTTTCAATATGTTTTGAGTTCTTTCTCTAGCATTCAATCCAATATAATTACCCAACAGTCAAAAACGATTCATAGTGAATTAATATAGCCCCAAATTAAAAAATAGTAAGAAAAGGCTCACTGCCATGCCACAACCATGACAGTTCCTTGCCCGTAATTTTTGTTAGAAAGGGTCAAAGATTGTGTTATTTATGAGACATAAATATTATCATGATGCCCAAGCATATTGTTGATAGCTAGGACTAATTTTTTTTACCACAACAATTCAAAATGACCATTTCAAGCTTAGCTTTGTCAGATGCTTTGAACCTACATTCTTTCCATATCACTGGAATACTTTCAATCTATTGTAAGTTGCAACGCTCCTGTTGAACTCAACATTAACGAAGCTGCATAACAACAAAATAGTATTCAATCAAGCTAACTCCTTATAACAGGAATCTAACAATAATACATAGAAATTTAAACACACTACGTTGGCATAGCAATCTTGGTCAACAAAAATTATATTTTTGCAAACAATATACATGCAAAATAAAGTATTGATAAATCTAAAACCAACCAAAGATACAACCGTAAATTCATAGCCATTGTGAATATTTTTATGCCATTAAAACTAGTGTTTCAAAATAAGCTCTTTTTGCTTGTAAAATCAATCATTATGTATTCTATAGGGAATGCAATAATGCCACTTTGTGCCCTTGGGTATATGTACATCAAAAAAATTACATATTTGCAGACATTGTGCAAGGAGATTTTGATCTAGTTAAACTGTAATGGAATTATAAGAAATTTTCAGATGAGTGCATATTTGGCTTAGGTGGATTAAAGCTGGAAGGACATACTTTATACGATGCAAATATTTTAAATCTCTTTGCTTGATGTAAATATTATAATCAATTAATAAAGTTAAATTAAACAACAAAGAAAATTATAAGGCCCAAATGAAAGCTAAACTGAAGACCGACAAGTTCTGAAATAGGAAACCTCCCACTTGTCCTCCATGAACCCCTCTTGTGTGTGTGCCACTTGTCCTCCATGCAAACTATACTCTTGCATGAATCTAGCATATTAAATGCTAGTTCTTTTATTGCTAGTATCGTTTGGCCATTGTTGTCTAGTCATATAAGTTCTGTGAAATGTAATATACAAATTAGTACTTAAAAATATTCAAGACCATTAAAATATATATTAGTGAGCTTAACTTGAACTTTAGTGAGATGTCAAAATAGGGAGAGCTGTGGACAATCCGGGCCTTATACAAGGATTTTGTTTTGCAGGGGCCTACCATTGGTAGCAAGCTCAATGTTTACACTAAAGCACACAGGAGGGTTTGATACCAGGAAGCAGAGGGCCAAGTTTCAGTGTCATTTTGGGCAGCAAGTTTGCCTGAACTTTCGTACTGTTATCTCCACTTCATCCATACTTTCCCCCCCATCCTTTTGCGCTTGCAAAGCCATAATCTTGATTCTTGGTATCGGAGTGAGTTTCAAGGGAAATCAAGCTGAGTGGAAAATCTTTAAGAGTGCCTAAAGATTCGCACATTCATCATGCCTTTACAGAAATTGCAGTGCTATTTGTGTGTGAATTTCTGATTCTGTTTCGTTTCATGGTGTTTGTGTAGAAAGATTTGATGCAGTTGGGAGATTTGAAAGAACTATAAATTCATGTTTTGGCTGTAATATTTCCATATGAGAAGATGTTCCATGCCATCTATGTAGGTGTATGATAAGGAAAGATCTTTTTGAGGCACAATATATGCAGTACAACAATGGTAATATGAATAAAGCAATCTCAGTTTTTTGGCCTCGCCTCAAATACATATCTATTCTTTAATAATACTTAGAGCCACTGTAGCATTCCATTTATGTGGCATAGACACAGAAGTGTAAAAGTACGAATGGAATTCAATGCTCAGGTATAAAACAGGAAGAAATGGACAAAAACTTGGGCACTACATAACAAAGTAATAATTATTAAAACAAAGAAAAAAACTAATTTTGTTATTTACATTAATACGTATAGATTAAAAAACAAACATCATACATTATAACTTATAAGAAATCTAATTATAAAAATTTGCATAAAACTTTTAAAAAAATTGTTTTACTTTCAACTAAGAAGCTTTATGTATAAAGCATACAGCTGGCCCTCAAATAATGTGTCATTTGTTCTTTTTACTTTCAACTAAGAAGCTTTATGTATAAAGCATACGGCTGGCCCTCAAAATGTGTCATTTGTTCTTACCATGAAGCATGGCCTACTATTTTAAGGGCAACCCTATGGTTTTAACTTTTCTACTTAAACCCTCACTATGGCTTAAAATTAACTTCTAAAAGAGATCTAATCAAAGTTCAAAAAACTTAACAATAAAATAAAAATAACCTGGCCCTAACCCTATACCAAAAGTGTTAGTCTACCATTGCTCTGCATTTTTTGTCTCAAAGTGAAAATGAGCCTCTATAAATATATACTTAGAAGAAATTTCTAAATTGTTACAATGTTATATATATGTTAATGCTCTTAAGGAGCAACATATTAATATCAGTTGTTTGAGCCATATTTGGAAACTAAAAGAAATATTTCTTCTTCTTTTTTTAATTCAGGAAAAGACACAGCAAATGCTGCAGGTTGTGATTACTCAGGGTTAATTGCAGGTTGTGATTACTCGGAGTTACTCACAGGTCTTTTGAGTGTAGTGCAACTATGTTTGAAGCACACTCAAATAGCTCCAAATGTAGCTCCATTTCAAACATCTTTGGAAATCACCTCTCCAGATTCCCTGAATTTTTCATGTTTCTCGGTTTTCACCATGCTTACCATGCCTTTTCAGAAACTGTGGTACCATTTATGGAGGAACTTATGATCCTGTTTTCTGTCATGCCATGTGATAATGTGCTCTTCACATTGCACTCATGAAATCAGAGTTTTTTGTGGATAAATTATATGTTCTAAACTTGAAGTCTTAAGGAACGGAAATTATTTGCAGCACTCAGAAGAAATTACAGGATTAGAAATTCATGTTTTAGCTGTAAATTCTCATTCAAACAGCTGTTCCCATAAGATAAGGAAGTGGGTGACTGGTCAGGAATATCTTTAAGAGGCACAATATCTGTAGTTAACAAAAATAACCAACTATAGCGATATCACCAAAGCACATTAAGCAAAGAACTCGAGTATTACAAGCTTTTTTAGTCTTACCTGAAATATCTTCCCTATTCTTTATTCCTAAATTAAGAGTGCACTTGATTAAATTCCAGACATAGCTAAACTTGATCTATTTGTTGAAACTTGAGATTACCTCTCTCACCATTTTCTTTTCTGACACTTCCTTTAAAGAGCCATCACTTCCAAACCCGCCAGCTCCAATTCCAACACGGGGTGAGCAGTTATTGATAGGTAATGTAGCAAGTTGTGTTCCTGAACTTGGTCTGTCATTAGTACCATCCACAGAAGTTGTTGACCCAGCTCCCAGCAGAGGTTTTCCACTTGAACTTGATATAGCACTGGCCAGTGCAATTGGCATCAGGCAGAGACCTTTATTTTGCAAATACTGCATAGCGCTGGTCATGTTGGACTCCATGAGCTTTGCAACTTTGTGCTCAAAAGCTAGACCATCTTCTGGCAGTGATTGACATGCTTGAACCAAAGCTGTTGATCCCAGACTACCAGATCCCTGAAGAGAACATCAACCACGACATTAACTAAATCAGCATTTGAAAGATTGATATACATTAGTCTACATCACTTCCTCAGGATACCAAGATAGCTACAAACATGAGATATATAGCATACTTGAACACATACCTCAGTAGGAACATCAGCAATTAGAGGTGCAACTGCACCTGCCCCACCTAACCTGCTCATGCTCAAAACCTGCATTACACATCTTCAATTTAGAAACAAGTGTTGGCGCAATAACCACAAGGAGCAAGCTTGCGAGACCTTTTAGTTAAAATCACAACCTTTACTTGCAGCTGTAGAAATTTGACATAGTCAATGATTTCATCCAGCATGGATGCTTTATCTGTCTGCATAAAGAAAACGCAAGAAATTAGAAGCTCTGTACAGAGAATATTGGTTTAGTAGCAAACATTCAAACAAAAAAAATATCCTCTGCAAGTCATGTGCCCCACTATCTTTATTGTTCCATCTGTTGTGTTAGCAACTAATAATATAATGCTAGGAAGCAGAAAAAATGCTGCTGGAAAGAGACTTTCAAACTACCTTTCTAGTCATTCATTCAACGTGACTCTTTCTAGTTCTTTTATTAATTTTTCTCTGCAGAGAACTTTCACATCTAAAACTTTATCTGAGACTACTGTAACAATTTCTTTTGCATATGTGAAGAAAGAGACTAGTTGAAATAACAGCATATGTATATTGAGTTTATATAATTGAAATTTTGTATGAATGTTCAGTTTATATAACAATCCATTTTGTATCTGCTTATTTCATATATTAGTTTAGAATCTCACCAATAAGTATTCTATCCACTGATTTTGTTGGAATTTCTGGTATGTAACATCATATATTTTACATTCATTGTGGGCTTATGGGATCGTGCTTTAAGAAAACTACTAAATAATAAATATTCAAAGGTTAAATGCTCCCAAGATACTAGAAGACACTAACAGATTTTCACTGCACTCAAGATGTAGACAGAAGTTTGTACAGTGTAAGGCCCTCACGTGTTAACTCTTGCCTTGCCCTGATTTTCTTTATGCTTGTTGGAGGATGTGTTCATGGCCTGTTTGATAAATACAAATGATTAAATCATATTTAATAATGTATTATTCATATTATCATGATGATGTTGTAATTGAAATGTTACTATAGAAATGTGAATTATATGACATTGGTTGATATTACTGTGCTTCAGCTAAGGCTAAATAATGAGCAAATGCACGTAACATTTGATTTGAGGGTGCAGGCACAGGTAAAATCTCAATGGTGGTTAATTGGAGACAGTCAAATGGCTTGTTTGGTATTATTAACCCATCTTACTCATCTAGGAGGGAAGGCCATGACTAGTGTGAGACCAGTGAAACCCTATCCAAATCGATTGCAATTCAGGATTTCCATTGTGCAAGACCAGTAGTGTATTTGCCCTTGCATGCCTTTATTAATTGTTACATGTGCTTATTGTTGCCTTTATCGATTATTTAAAAAGGCAAAAATAACTATGTTAAATGACTGAGAGAAAATATTGCATTTTTAGTTGTGAAGTATCTCTTTTGATAATGTCTAATTTGAATGGGAAAAAGAAAAGATTGTTTTTGTTTTAGGTATTGATTGGATGCAAAAAAAAATCTTTTTCATTTTCATTATGCAGTCTTCTTTTTTTTTAAAAACTTGGAGAGCAAAAACAAAAGCAGAACATTTTTTTGAAAACCTTGTTTGCTTGAAAGATTCGAAAGAAATTTGTTGAAAAGATTGAAAGCTTGGATCTGTGGAAAAGATTACTTGGCTTGCCTTGTGGATTGAGGGTTTGCAACTTATTTGCCATCACCATTTGGAGGGGTTTCCCTCACTGATTAATTTGCAATTTTGTTAGGAATCAAATGGATACATGATAGCTTAGGTCTGATATGAACAATGATTGCTATAAGCATCATCATTGTTATATTAGATCTATTTGCTCTGTAAATATTTCTGGAAATAAGTAATCGACTTTATAATGCATGTATAAAATCGAACTCATATAAATGATGATCATATACGCCATGTTTGATGACGCGTATTTGTTAATCTGTTTAAACGTGAATGGTTATCAGATATTCTGGAACTCGCATGCTCAAAGAACACGTCCCTTGAGCGGACGTGTCTCCAAGTGTGGAGACACGTCCTCTCAAGAGGCGTGTTCCTTAGATATGGAACCCGTGCGCTCAAAGGAACACGTCCCTTGAGCGGACGTGTCTTCAAGTGTGGAGACACGTCCTCTCAAGAGACGTGTCCCTTGGATGCGGGTCTCCCTCATACAAAGGTTGAGTCCATTTCCATTATGCAGATCATCGAAATCCATTAATGTTCTGCATCCAGTACATTCAACAGTAAAGAGAAGTATTCAGAAAACTTATATTTGTCTCAGTATTTATCTCTTAGAATTTCTGTCTTTAGTTTATTCTTAGTATTAGGATCCCATCCTGTTGCAGATTTGTTTGCATTTACATGGTATCAGAGCCACGTTGTGTGAATCCTAATCAAATCTGAATACCAATCTGCTCAAGAAAAATTCGTATTTTCCAGAATTGAATTTACTTCACATTCTTCATAATGTCAAGCGTGATCAGATTTGAAGATCGCCTTGCAGGAGCAGACAATTTCACATCATGGAAATTTAGAATCGTGATGATCCTTAGAGAGAATAAATTAGATTCACTTGTGAAAGAAAACTTGGAGGAACCAAAGTCTGAATCTGAGAACTTTGTGTTCTATTCAGCATTATCTAGTCAAGTATCTAACAATTTCAACAACTGGGTAATTGATAGTGGTTCTTCGAGGCACATCACAGGGTTTAGAGAACACCTTGACACTATGTCTGAAGAGTCTGATGAAGATGTTACAATTGGGGATGACTCTACACATCAAGTAAAAGGGGTTGGAACTTGCTCCATTACATTGAAATCTGGTCTCTCCCTTCAACTCACTGGAGTCTTATTTGTACCTGGTATAAAGAGGAATCTCATATCCATCTCCGCACTTGAAGACAATGGTTATAGAGTTACCTTCATGGATGGGAAAGTTCTAGCATGGCCTAAAAACTCAACAATCAAGAAAGCCCAAACCATAGGTGTAAGACAAGGGTACCTTTACAAACTTTGCACTGAAGTCAATCAAGCCCTTACCCTTAACACCTTTGATTCAAATGAAATCTGGCATAGAAGATTAGGACACCTTCATTTCCGTGCCCTATCTTCTATGGAAAAACTTGTTACAGGGTTACCTAAGTTAAAATCATCTCATGAAGGAAATTGTAAAGGTTGTGCCTTAGGAAAGAATTCAAAGGGATCCTTTCCCACTAGTTTGAGCAAAACTCTTAATGTGTTAGATCTGGTTCATTCTGACTTATGTGGACCTATGTCTGTACCTTCTAAAGCAGGATTTCTTTACTATGTCATATTCATAGATGACTTCTCTAGGAAAACCTGGATCTATTTCCTTAAGTGTAAAGAGTCATTAGAAATCCTCAAAAGGTTCAAGGAGTTCAAAGCACTTACAGAAAACTTCTCCGGGAAGAAAATAAAAACCTTAAGGACAGACAATGGGAAAGAATACACCTCTGAAGCTTTTAAGGAATTTTGCATGAGTGCTGGAATTAAGAGGGAGTTCACAGTGGCTTACAACCCTCAACAAAATGGGGTTGCTGAAAGGAAAAATAGAACCATTGTAGAAGCTGCCAAAGCAATGTTGCTTGATCAAAACATTGAAACCTCCTTCTGGGCTGAAGCCTCTAGGACTGCTGTCTACATCCAAATAGATGTCCTCATTCTCATCTTGACAACAAAACTCCTGAAGAAGCCTTCACTGGCATAAAACCTGACATTAGTCACTTTAGGATTTTTGGTTGTCCCGTCTATATTCATGTGCCCAAGGAGAAGAGATTCAAACTTGAACCTTCCGGAAAGCAAGGGATATTTATGGGATATAGTGAAACCTCCAAAGCCTTCAGAATATTCATACCCGGTCAAGATCAAATTGAATTGAGCAGAGATGTCATCTTTGAAGAAGACATTGCAGTCAAGAGGGCAAGAAGTTCTAGTGAGTCTGAATCCTTTTCCCCTAGAGTATCTGAAATGGAACCTGCTCCTGAGATTCAGAGGGAGCATCCTGAGGAAATGACACCTGAACTTCCTTCTACTTCAAATGAGAATACAGATATCAATGGCAGAAAGAGACCACTTTGGGCCAAGAAGATGATCAAAGAAGCAGAGAATCATGCAGCACCCAAAGGAACGTTCAGGGAGAGTAAAAGACCCAAACGTTTCTCTAGCTATGTTGCTCTCATGAACGATATCATAAACTCCGAACCTGTCAGTGTTTCAGAAGCCTTCAAACATCAAGCATGGAAAGATGCAATGACGGAGGAATATCAGTCCATTCTAAAGAATGATGTATGGGATGTTGTGCCTAGACCAAAAGGGAAATCTGTTGTCTCTTCCAAATGGCTCTTCAAAATCAAGCATGCTGCCGATGGCAGTATAGAAAAACATAAAGCACGTTTTGTGGCAAGAGGTTTTTCTCAAAAGGAAGGCATTGATTATGAAGAAACATTTGCACCTGTTGCCCGTTACACTTCAGTGAGAGAAGTGTTAGCCATTGCAGCAGCTAAAGGATGGAAGATCCATCAAATGGATGTGAAGACTGCCTTCCTGAATGGAACCATTGAAGAGGAAGTCTATCTGGAACAGCCTAAAGGTTTTGTGATACATAAACCTGACTCACATGTATGCAGACTGAAGAAAGCTCTTTATGGACTTAAACAGGCTCCCAGGGTCTGGTATGAAAGAATTGACAGCTATCTCTTGGGATTAGGATTTTCCAAGAATGAGGCCGACTCCAATCTCTACTTCAAGGTAATCAAAGGTGATATGCTAATAATTATTTTATATGTTGATGACCTGCTGATAATAGGAGAAGATCACCTCATTGCTCAAGGGAAGCAAGATCTAATTTCTGAATTTGACATGAAAGACTTGGGCATTCTACACTACTTCCTAGGTTTAGAAGTATGGCAGAAATCAGAGGGCATTATACTAAATCAAGGGAAGTATACTATTGATATTCTGAAAAGATTTGGAATGTTGAACTGTAGACCGATGTCTACACCTATGGAAACCAACCTTCACAAATTGAAAGAAGCAGCAGTAGAATCCAAGTGTGCAGATCCAACCCTTTACAGACAGATGATTGGATCCTTGATGTATCTGGTTAACACTTTGGACACGATGTTGCTGTCATTGAATGTTCTGCGGCTGTGATTCGTAAAGCAGGCAGAAAATTCACTTAATGGTGAAACATGTTGAGGATATCTTCAGGGCACTATTGGATGGTCCTCTTCACAGAATGATCAACTGGATCCTACATACGTTACTCAGATTGATTGAAGTTTGGAAGTATAACTGATCGGCACCCAGGATGTTGCTTGGATCTAGCATGATCTCCGGATTTGCAGAAAATAATCCAGGACACAAGCTCAGAAGCTGAATACATTGCAGCCTCAATGGGAGCAAGAGAAGTAGTTTGGCTTCGTAAATTGCTTATGGGACTCTTTGGTGAGCCCTTGAATCCTACAATTATTCATTGTGATAATCAGAGTTGTATCAAACTCTCTGTAAATCCTGTCTTCCATGATAGATCTAAGCACATTGAGATCCCCTATCATTATGTAAGAGATATGGTAGAAAGGAAAGTAATTCAGTTGGAGTATATTAGTACAAATGATCAAACTGTAGACATTCTCACCAAGCCTCTCTCCCGAACCAAGGTAGAGCACTTCAAGAAGAAACTTGGTATGGTTGAAATGTAATTTGTTATTTATGCTTGAAATTCAAATTGTTTATCAAATTGTACTAATATATAAAGATGTTTTAATGTGTAAACTCTTTTGTCATGTGTGTGACTCCATGACTTTATGGGCCTACTTCCCCTGTGTACATTATTGAAAGGTGACGATCTTTCTAATAATGAACACTTGTATTTGACATTGTAAGACTCTACAATGAAAACTATCATGATAGATGTCATGTGACTTGATATCTATAGATATGTCATGATAGTATCTCTTGGACACTTTGGTTGATATCATGGGACTTGATATCATTTGTAGATCATTGTGATCCTTAAGAGATAATCATGGTGGATATTTATATCCGTGGATATGCCATGAATTATGGTAGACATCATGTGACTTGATGTTAGTGCACATACCATAATGAAGATGTGTTATGAAAAATGTCATGTGACTTGACAACTTTGAGAAAACATATCTTCGATATCACGTGTGAAGGTGATATCTTCACTTATTTGATTTGAAATATCTTCCCTAAGCTAAGAGGGAGTGTTGATACATGATAGCTTAGGTCTGATATGAACAATGATTGCTATAAGCATCATCATTGTTATATTAGATCTATTTGCTCTGTAAATATTTCTGGAAATAAGTAATCGACTTTATAATGCATGTATAAAATCGAACTCATATAAATGATGATCATATACGCCATGTTTGATGACGCGTATTTGTTAATCTGTTTAAACGTGAATGGTTATCAGATATTCTGGAACTCGCATGCTCAAAGAACACGTCCCTTGAGCGGACGTGTCTCCAAGTGTGGAGACACGTCCTCTCAAGAGGCGTGTTCCTTAGATATGGAACCCGTGCGCTCAAAGGAACACGTCCCTTGAGCGGACGTGTCTTCAAGTGTGGAGACACGTCCTCTCAAGAGACGTGTCCCTTGGATGCGGGTCTCCCTCATACAAAGGTTGAGTCCATTTCCATTATGCAGATCATCGAAATCCATTAATGTTCTGCATCCAGTACATTCAACAGTAAAGAGAAGTATTCAGAAAACTTATATTTGTCTCAGTATTTATCTCTTAGAATTTCTGTCTTTAGTTTATTCTTAGTATTAGGATCCCATCCTGTTGCAGATTTGTTTGCATTTACATCAAATGAATGGATTGAAATCTTTGATGCACCGAATTACTTGTTGGTTTGCTTGTGCAAATGGGTTTGTTTGAAATTTGGTTTAGAATTCAATTTCTTTAGTTTGTTGATTTTAAATTCTAATCAAACACAAATTAGTAAGCAAACCCTTGCAAAATTTTCCTAAAAATTATAAAAATGCATATTTGAGATGTTGGGTAGATTTGTAACAAAAGTGCATAGTTAGGGTTTTCAAGTTTTTTTGTAAGAACATAGAGTTGCTCCTAAACCTTCGAAAATTTCTCATAAAATTTATGTAACTTGACAAGTGTAATCCCATTAGGAATTAGATCAAAAGGATATCTTAGAATTTTTGAATTGTCAGATTTTAATTTATTTTTTAAGTTGAAGGTTCATCAATAGTGGAACCTATACATTGAAGATTTCTTTTTAAAAATCTTAAATTATTTCTTTTTGGAATTTGAAACTTTTGGAATGTTATTATTTTGGAGAAACATGATTTTTTGCATAGAAATGAAGTGTGCTTTCCTTGGGATGTGTGTTCACGTGAATATTGTAAATTCCCCTCCAATGGGCTAATTGAGTAAGTCTCCATAGAATGTGTGGTAAGAATGATATAAAAGCTAGGGCCTGCAGTGGCTGGATCTAAATGTGTGATGCCACGTTCGAAAGAGGACATGCAACATCATGAAAGAGGATGTCAAGGTCATGAAGAAATAAGGGAACACCATTCCTATGTCCTAGACTAGCCTTGTCTTCATGATTTGATTGGACTAAAGTTGTCAATCTTGTGATTGAGAAAACTTTTTGTGAAGTGTTCTTGATTGTGACCAATCTATGAGTGTATGTCATGAGTGTGATTGATAACCATGGTGAGTGTCTCCAAGTTACCAGGGTGGGCCTCAAGGTCCCACATGGTTGGGTAATATTGATCACTATTGAGATTGCACATTGGAATCATGGTGGAGCATCATGGAGTTCACGTGAGGATCTTGTAGCTCTTTTGTATCTGTAGCTCACCATAGCTTTGTATTATCGAATCTTGTTATATTGAGAAAATTGTAAACTTGAATTATGTTTGTAATTATACATTTGGATCATCATTGTACTGGAGTGTGTTCCTTCCATGTTTGGAATGTGAATATCACCTTGTAATCTTATATTAATCATTATTTGATTTGAGATTGCATTTTGATTTGTAATGGAAATCTCATTATTTGTAAGTCCTGGTTAAATGTCATTTAGGCTTTATGTGTATTCATGTTGGAGAGCGGTTTACAAATCTTGTTATGTCATGTCCCCCGAAATGGTAGCATCAAGATATAGAACACCGAAAACAAGATAAACAGAATACATATTAAATACATTTTAATATTATTATAAGTATAATTATCAAAGATAATATTATAATTATAAATATAAATATTGATAATATAAAATGAATATTAAATATCATACAAAAAGAGATATAAACTAATATTAATAAAGATGTATCAAACAAGAAATATTTAAATAAGATATTCACTAATATTTATAAGGTATGCTGACAGGAATGTTTAAATAAACAAAGGCATTTCATACAAAGCTCTTGAACATTCATTGATCGTCACTGCTCCATTTCGGACGCATAAGTCAAAGATATCAACGATGAGGACAAGCCAATAATTGGCGACGTTTATTATCATTAGCAATTACCAATCGATACATATGAGCGAGAACATTATAGCATTGGGTGATTTATTTTGGAGTCATCTTTAGATAATCACGTGCAAAGGTCGGAACTCTTATTATGCGTGATTAAGGCGCACCGGATATTGCAATGAATAGATGATTCTGACCTTTCAAAGTAATTGTCCTTAAGCAAATTTCCAATTTGCATAAAATAATATTCGATACTATAGAGAATACGGGATGCAGAAGGTAGATGATACAAATTACTATTATAGTATTCAAATAATTAACACTATGTCTGGGCAACAATCTCATAGATGAAGGATTCTTGGAGGACATTGTAACATATTTATGAAAGCAATGTCAAAAATCCATGCTAAAGCCCGTCAAAATCATAGTAGAATAATATATAAATGCCTTATGAAAATAATCAAAGGACAAGCCAAGTCAGCAGTCATAGCTTTCAAGCGAGTAGATTCTATCCTCTATCGAATGCAAATATGAAATCCAAGAATTAAAGACATTCACGATGTTCTTAGGCAGAACCATAACTTGTGAGAGGGAGAGATCGGTATAACTCAAAGGAACAGCAATGATTAAGTTTATAGACATAATAATCTCCAAAGCAATTAAATATATGAAAGGTGACAATTAGTAAAGGAAGGGTGCATTTCTTTGTCAAAGCAATGCAGCTATTAAGAAGCGGTGTATCCTTTCAAAGAAACATAAGGATATAAATAGAAGGAGAAATAGAAGGAAATGGAGGGGATAGTTATTGGATGGAAAAGCGAATTCATTTATTTGAACCAAGTGGGCCAAGTAAGTTCCTAGGAAGCAAATGGTCATCCATTCAGGCTGTACACTCTTCAGAAGCAATCAAACACCCAGCCTTCTATAATTTCACATGTACTAAAAGATAATTGTAGCAGAAACAGCAAACCTGATTGGCACCAATCTGCTCGACCCACAGATGCGTGTAGTTAGTTAAAAAATCAGAAATAGCATCTACTTAATGGTGTCAAAGCTAATCCCTAAATAAGTACCGTTGCAAACTATATACTTATATTATAGCCTATAGAAGATAATTGCTTACCCTGATTTATATATCTTTAATTACCATCAACAGATACAAGTCTAATAATCAAGTGAGTTAGCCCTAAAATTGGCTCTTATAGTATATCATCTTAAATTATTGATCCTAGGCCCCTTTGAATATCTTGATCTAGAAGATTAAAGGGAAAAATTATCATAATTATATAAGGAGACATTACATGTTATGACTTGGATTCATGAGATTATATGTCAATTGTGAATTCTCCTAATGATAAGAATGATTCATAATCTATTTTCTTTGGGAACATGTTGATGTTGAAATCACCTGTGTTGATGGAGAACGTTGTATTTTGGCATCTTAGTCCATTTCATTTAGAATGGAAATGATTAACCTAATTGAATACACTAAGGAAGGCACTGTTATTATGAAATTAAAAGCATTGATGAAAAGTATGTTTTCATTGTAATATATGCTTCTTGATACATGCAATGTATAGAGTAGTTAGTAGTGCTTAATCATGTAATTGGAGACGAAATAATCTTGACATTTGAAAGTATACTCCTAGGTGTTTTTAAACCTTACATGTGATGCTTAGACATATTGAAATCCATTGGTTCAAACCATTCATTACCCACACGAACTTGAGTCAAGGTGTGTTTAGTGTTAGACCTTTCAGTGTCACACGGTTTAGACATGCACCTATTTTGGTCTTGGTGATCTTGTCCATGTTTCTCAGTGTTGAAACATAGTCCCATGTGTCATTTTGATTGTAAGGATTGTTAGGAATCCCTTTGGCATGTCAATTTTGGAGTCTCCAACAACCCTATTGTTCATTTTGGCCTTGTGCATTGTTCAAAATCATTTGTTTTGAACAAGGGCAATTCTATTGGTAAAATGGGCAATTATGCTCAAAAGGGGGGATCCTAAGGTAGGTAGTAGTTGTCGATGTTTTCCCAAAAAGTTTTTCTAAAAGAAAGTTATACCTTAGCATCTACTTTTCCTTTCCATCACAGTTTAGGTGTTTGTATGCCCTTGTGATCTTTTAGCCATTTTCAAGGTGTTCTTGTGCTACTAGATAAGCTCGGTCAATCTCTAGTGGGACTGAAAGGATATTCTCTCTCTGTTCTTCATCATGTTGGTGTTATCCCACAATTGCCATGTAACTCTTATGTTGATGTGACTCTATTTGATGTTCGCCGACCTTCTACAGTCATGCATTTGGTAGTATCGTCATGCATTTTGGTCATGATGTTCTGTTTCGCAACATCATATGTGGGAACGTGAGTTGTGACGTGTTTGTCACAATTGTTAGCACAAAAAAGATGTTGGTCCATTCATTATCCGTTAATGTCCTGATGTAAAATTTGGGGTTTTACACACAACATGAACCAAGAACAAGTTTTTACCTAAATATGCCGAGACAAAAGTTATTTGCATGTGCACCATTGTCAACAAAACATTCACTATTACAAATATGTAAATGTATAATCCTATACACATTTACTTTTGTACACCTAAAAATGTCCAACACATTCTTCTAATTCGTCATTTCACATCATCATCATGCATCACGCATTCTTTAATTCATTATTTCCAGTCATTATCACTCATCACCCATTTCATCACTGATAATTAAATAATTTCCAATTATTTGATTAAACTAACCCAATTCCTTCTTATCGACACAATTAAATATTTTTAATTAAAAGAATAATGCATTCCTTCTTATCCACATAATTAAATAATTTTTAATTATTTAATTAAAGAATCATGCATTCTTTCTCATCTCTCATAATTTATTGACTATTTAATTAGCTAATTATTCCTCCAAAATTAAATCAATTATTTATTTTATTTAGTTTGCACATTCCTATAAAATTTTGCTAATTATATCACCTTTAGTCTTCTAATCTTATCTTCAATCTCCCTATCCTAAATGTAGTTAACTCTTCTAAATTTACTGAGTAAACTGAACTTCACATCATCTTTCCATGCAACTTCATGCATGATCATCTTGATCTCTCATTGATACTCATCCATCAATCTCATTTCACATCTCACACCATTGATATCATGTCATGAAAGCCTATAAATAAAACATCCTTTGATCATTCAATCTCTCCTCGAATTCGCACCAAGAGCTCCTCGATTCAACAACTACACTATACTCAATTCATCTTGCTTTTGCACAAGGTTACGCTATGTTTATGAGCAATCCACATATTATATCAAAAAGCATAATCTTATACTTTTGACAATGGAGTAAGGCTTGGCATTTTCGGGTGAGGTAAAGTAGGTTAGATTAGTTTAGTTTGATTTGTGTTCCTGTTATTTGATTGCTCTCATTTGATTATTGCTATCGCTTCATTGGTAATAGGCCTATCAGTCATTGGATTTGGGATTATTGATTTGATCTTCATTTGCCATTTGAATCCTTTGATTGCATGACATATTCCTGTTCACAACTACTTATAAAATAAGTGAAATGATGAGGAAAAGATCAGACCAGATTGTACACAACAGACTACCATTGTTTTCGAACTGAGTTTAAACTTTAAACCAGCACGTGCTACAAAAAAGCTGGACATATTTTGAATAGAGTTATAGCCCTCCATTCTCAACAAAATAACGAAACTCGGAAAACTTGATTTCAAACCTTCTACATACAAATATTTCTTGAACCGCATTTCCTTCTGTGCTTTGTTTTGCTTCAAAGTATTTTTGCACCATTTGTACCTTAAAATTAACACTTATCTGATAATTCTAAATGACAGATGAGAACTCTAACAAGTCTAACTAATCTGCTCTTCGGACCATAGCATTTCTAAACAACAACTAAGAATACATTGCATCCAGCCAGCACCTATGATCTCAAGTAAAATCCACAGCATAGATGCTTCAGACATAATACTATTCCCCGTTCTCTTTCAAACCATATTACTCCCTATGGCTAAAAAAATACCAAATATTTCTCAGAGCAAAAAACCAGCTGTAAAAACACGTGGCACACAAATTGTAAAAGTGAAATTGGCTATAGCAGATCCAAAAAAAGTCCAATAGGGCCCTTTCTTTATGCAACTAATAAGTTGGTTAGCACATATCCAGGTGTGCCGTTAAATTTTGTCAAGTGTTGATTGGGTACCATCAGTTATCCAATTTCAGTTCTGATCAGTTCCTTTTAGACACTAAAATTTGATGTTCGTCGATTTATTTTACTGGTCTAACATGTATTTATTCATATTGAATTAAAAATGATTTGTCTCTTTCATCAGAAGATGACATGCCACCTATTTTGACAACTTAAGTCTGCATTTTATGGCATATAAGGTTTCAAATTCTCCATTTGAAGACAACTGAAGCCACAATCCTTAACACAATAGCTTATAATATTTTGAATGTAATCACCTATTCAAAGAAGGGTTTGAGACATTGAGCAGCCTTATAAACAGTATATGTGGTTGATAATTAAGCAGAGCATATCATTTTCATGGATTTTCTCTAAGTAATAGCTCAAGTCTGCACATATTTATCTATCCATGCCATAATTTAAAAAAGGGACAAAACATTTTATGTTCACACTTCACAGAAATGCGAAATATATGCATCCAAAATGACAGGTTAAAAATAAATGACAAGACTTAATTTTCAAACAAAATCCCCAATATCATATCATTCCATGATATGGGAAAAATCACTTCCCTAGTGTCTGCAATAGAATAATATAATCCCACAACACAAAAGAAAAATTATATAAAATTGCCTGAAATAACTAAGTAAATGCTACAAAATTATCAATACATACTAAAACTCTTCCCAAATTCATTTTACCATTTAAACGAATTCTTCCATGGGAGGGTTGCTGGGAGGCGCTTCCCCTCCAGATGCATCAGGAGATGGAGGCAGCGTCTCCACACCGCACCACACCCGGAGACTCCATTTCGCGTTTGGAGATTTTCAAGACGTTTCCCGCCGTCCCCACGTCCTGAAACCTAAAAATGGCTGAAGGTCTCCCGCGCCTCGTCAGAAATCACGCATCTAAGGCACAAAAAGTTAATAATTTTTAAAAATAGTAAATACTTATACAAAAGACGGCACTGGCGACGACACTTTAGCAGGTGACTGAGGAAGAGGGCGACGATAGATAAAACTTTGAACTTTGAAGCATTGAAAATTCAAAATCGTCATTGCTGATTGCGTCAATCTGAACTTGAAGAGTCTAAGAGTCGGGTATGTTTTACTTCTAGTTTTTTAAATTTTTTTAATAGTCTAAGACTCTAAGACTCTAATGGCAAGCCAGGCAAGGTTTTCCGTTTTTTTTTTATTTAATATTACATACTATCTCCACAAGGGCATTGCCCCTGTTAAAATCGTGGAATACTCTTTGTATTCCACGATTTTACAGGGGCAATGCCCTTGTGGAGACTACTGGTGACTGGTGGAGATACTGATGCTACAGCTAAATAAAACAATCTAAAAGTAAAAACTCAAAAGTCAAAACTCAAAACTGTTGTAACTATTTGAATTTCTATTCAAATTGAAATTGTAAGTCTAACACCGCTCTTGTGAATTCTCTGCATATTTTAAAAAGTCTACAATTACATGGTTCTTTTCATAATGTGTCAGGTCATCAACCTCATAGAAAATGTACAGCAAACAATGTACCCTAGAAATGATTCATTTTGTTTTTTTTTTTTGTGTAGAATTTGAATCATTGAATCAAGATGTCGAGTGGGGGAAACAAACAAGGCTTGTATCCGTTGTGGAAGTATGTTGATCGTGTTAAGGGGCCGAAGGGTTCAGGTGGAACAGCCACGATCTCATGCAAATTATGCCCAATGTCATGGCAAGGTACTTACACGAGGGTGAGGGCTCATTTTCTTCACCTACCTGGAAAAGGTGTTGATCCTTGTATAAATGAGGTGGAGCGATATGAGGCTGTGAGGGATGAAGAAAGGGCTAATGGTAAAGTTTCTAATATGAGCTCTCACGCTTCAACAAACACTGCTGCAAATCAAAATCAGAATATCAATAGAGAGGCAGAGGTGGATGTGTCTTCAAGAGATGTAGCAGCAGAAAGTTCTCACAAGAGGCCACACATTGGTAGCTCAAACCCCATTGGCAGATTATTTGATGTGCAAGGTCGAGAAGCGGTTGATGCAGCAATTGCACGCTTCTTTTATGCCAATGGAATACCATTTAATGTTGCTCGATCACCTTTCTATACAGAGATGGTCCAAGCAATCAACAATGCACCAGCTGGATATAGACCACCTATGTATGAAAAGCTTCGCACTACTCTAATTGATAAAGAAAAAATTCGATTAGAGCAACAAACTGCACCATTGAAAAGAGTGTGGGTTTCAGAAGGATGCAGCATTGTGATGGATGGGTGGACGGATACTAGAAACCGTCCACTACTTAATATCATGGTAACATGCAGCAAAGGGCCTTATTTTTTGAAGGCATTGGATTGTTCGGGGCATGAAAAAAATGCAGAGTATCTTTATAACCAGCTATGTGACGGCATTGAGGAGGTAGGGGCATCAAATGTAGTCCAAATTATTACAGATGCTGCCCCTGTTTGTAAAGCAGCAGGCATGTTGGTGCAAAAGAAATATAAGCATATATTTTGGACACCATGTTGTGTGCATTCGTTGAATAATGCACTCAAAGATATTGGCAAGTTTGAGTGGGTTTCAGCTCTCATAGAAAAGGGCAGAAAAATTCAAATGTTTATATGCAACCATCACCAAACACAAGCTATTTATCGAAAATTTGCCAAGGTGGAGCTTCTCAAACCAGCTGATACAAGGTTTGCTTCTTATTTTATTCTTCTTCACCGTCTTTGTGAAGTGAAAGGTGCTTTGTGTTCCACGGTTGTTAGTGATGCATGGGCAGCTTGGAGGCAATCTACATCAAATGATGCAGTTGAGGTGAGAGGTATGATCCTTGATGACCGTTTTTGGGCTGATGTTAAATTTGTTGTGGACTTTATTCAGCCCATATGTGAGGTGATCAAATTTGCAGATTCAGACAAGCCATGTTTGGGGGAAATTTATGAAGAAATAGATTCCATGTGCAAAAGAATTAAGCAAATAACAGATGCAAAAGATCCTTCACTATATCCTTTGATAGAAGATAAGTTACATGGAAGATGGAACAAATTTAACACACCTCTTCATTGTGCTGCCTATGCCTTAAATCCTAAATGGCATAATATAGAAGAGACCAATAAGAGGGCTCCATATGAGGATAGAGAGGTAATGAAGGGGTTTTGGGCTGCAATAAAAAAGATATATGGCTGAGGTGAGGAAGCATCAATTATAAGGAGTCAATGGAATAAGTTTTCATGTGGGCATGGTGACTTTTCTTCCGTGGAAGCTTTATATGATATGCGAGCAAAGAAAGACCCTATAGAGTGGTGGTGGAACCATGGAGGTGAAACACCTGAATTGCAATCATTTGCAATAAGATTACTCTCACAAGTAGCTAGCTCTTCATCTTGTGAGAGAAATTGGAGTACTTATGGTTTTATTCATTCACTAAAGAGGAACCGATTGGGGTCAAAGAAAGCAGAGAACCTGGTGTACATTCATAGCTCACTTCGCCTTCTCTCTCGTGTAGATCCTGCATACAATGAGGGTCCTTCAGCAAAATGGGACCAAATTTCACCTGATGAAGATGTTGCAGCCATAGTGGATGAAGGGGTTGAACCAGATGGCCTTATTGATTTACCCCCAATTCTACTACCAGCAGAGGAACCTAAGTTAGAGAGTGATGAGTATTTGGAGAGCATCATAGCTAAGGACTTTGACATGGATGATATTGATGTGGTGTAGATGATATGAGATTCAGATATCAGATAGATTTCTGATTTTTGTTTTTTGTTTGCATATCAGCCAATCGAACTATCAATATTTTTGAATTTCAATATGTAATCGAATATGTAATGTCAAATGTCAAATGTGAACTTAGAAGTTGGAACTATGATTATGTAAACTTTACTACTGCTATTGTTTTGAAAGTTCAATGTCATTATATTTTCAGATTTTCTATATATTATTAATTTTTATATTAAAAAAAAAATGGCATCTCCAAGTACCCCCGTCTCCTATTTTCAAAAAAATGTCATACCGGTACCGGTACCAGTCAGTCTCATGCAACTATGGAAAAAACATCTCTTGCAAAGCATGAAAATATCCCCAACTAAGACTACACTTTTTACATAAAAACAATAGTCTGATTTTCTTTCAACTTTTAAATAGCTACATTTAATCATAAAATTTCCATAGGAACATCATTAAAAATCTGGAAAAAATTCAAAACATGCTCTATTTCAATGGCTACTGAAATGAAAGCTAAGAAATCAAGATGATATCCTGTAAAAATGTAATAATAACTTAAGAGAGTTTTTTGACTTACAGATTCAAAAAATACCATGTACATATTTAAACACTCTTTTCAATCCAACTTTGTATTTACTATTCAGCATTTAGTTGCCCCATTATACCTTATTAGAATTTGGAACAAGCTCCTGCAAAGCCTTCATTCTTTCCGCAATCCTTTCCCTTCGCAACTACAAGTACAAAAAAAACTATCAGCAGGCATCCCTCTTCAAGATCAACAACACTTGAACAGAAACTCACCCAATCTTTTTCTCTTTTTTTC
>VDFB02137700.1:0-34533 GCA_007258455.2 Sequoia sempervirens
AAAATAAGGAAAGGCCATACAAAGATGAACTCCCCTTAGGCCGCAGAGGTGCAACAAGATGATAGAACTATAGAAGCGATGGAGCAGCGCAACGGGGAGATGGAGTAGCTAATCGAGGAATGAAACTTAAATTGCAATCCCAAGCAGTAATGTGGGTCATTAGTGTCTCTATTTTTTGGCTGCTAGGTAATGGTACTTTCTGGGCCTGCATGCCATCTCATTTTTGTTGGTCTAGTCTCTATTTTTTGGTCTTTAGCTATATGGTTGGTTTTTGGCTACTATTGCTTCATTTTGGTTAGGGTGGTTGTCCTATTGTGGGGTGTTGGTTTTTTTTTCCCTTGTTGTTTTGTGGTGGTAGTTTTGTTGGCCGATTGACATGTTTTTTTCTTTGGTTGAGTTCAGGGGCCCTTTCCCTTGCTTCTGTTATCAATTTTTTTTACTTGTTTAAATATTAAAATTAGTAATAAGATAATAATAGATCAACAAAATTATGTGGAGAATATTAATAAAAATATATTAAAATTAGAAACATGAAGTTATTAATAGTATTATCATATAATAATGAGTTAATTTGAAACATATAATAGAGATTAAAAAATAATATTATGGTAAAATACTAATTTCATAAATGAATGCGATAGCGGGAGTGAAAAAAGGAGCGACAATAGGAGTGAACCTATGAGCGGGGTCAAATGAATTGGTAAATGATTTTGAGAAATTTTGGAATGGAGCTACAACGGGAATGAAAAAAGGAGAGAACCTATGAGTGGGGTCAAGGTTGCAAACAATAGAATGGAAATGGCTGGAGAAGAGACTTTACATATCAACAAACAGGTGACAATCGAACAAAGGGAGGCCCTTCGAAGTCAAGACATCAAACACATGGCAATCAATTCCAACCTAGGAGGACAGGGAGGCAACCAACGTAGAGGTATGGGTGGTTAGGGAATCAAAGATAAAGAAGACCACCTTTCCAATCAAAGAGGCAAATTGATGCTATGTGGAGGCCAAGGAAGAACCAAAATAACATCAATTTGGGAAGGGAAATGGGAATGGGGGCCCTAAATGCACAAACATGGTTTGGATTCCAAAGGACAGCTTCCAAAAGGGAAAACCCTTTACTCCAACACATCATCGCAACAACATATTGTCAATCCCAAATAGTTACTTGCAACCTTGATAGGATTTTCTGAAGGAGTGTGGCTTGTTCATCAAATGGACTAGTAGCAATGCCTCAACTCAAGAGATTGTCCATTGGATCAATGAGCGCTTTGAAGGCCGGGTAAGAGCTAAACCCTTAGTTGATAACCTTATTTTTTTGCGTGTGAGGAGTCAGGCCTCAAAGGAAAAATTCTACATGGGGAACCATTATTTTTAAGGGTTTTTGTTTCTATAAGAAAGATTGGGAACCAAACTTTAACCTTAGGCAACACAAACTGAAATATTACCCCCACTGGATAACATTGGAAAATTTTCATTTAGAATACTGGTGCAAAGAAACCCTCGGGAAGATTGAAGGTGCCCTAGGAACAATAATTAGCTTCAAAGAGGATTTTGTCATGGGAAAATTGGGCATAGCCAAGATCTTGGTTAAAATTAACATGGAATACAAATTTTTGGACTATTTGGAAATTCTAACAAAGAAAGGGGAATGGATCCAAAAGGTAACTATGTATACAAAGGGAGGAAGATGTATATTGAGCAAGAGATACATTGCTAATTGTTCAAAGGGAATACGTAAAGTGCAAGACTTATCCCTAGATGGAGGATGGCCTGGGAAAAGGATTCCTCAAAGAGAAGTCCCTAATGGGTCGATGGAGGAAAATAATGATAGAGAGCAATTTCAAGAAGTTGCAGTGGAGAGATTGGGCACCTTGCCTCCTCAGTTTGCAAATGAAGGAATGGATTTGAATCAGTCTGGAAGTATGGATTACCTTGAGGAGCTCAAGACCTTGTTGAAGGAAACAATATTATTGGAGATGAACATTAGCGACAATATTATGGTCATTTCAGAGCAAGGGACAATTGCTGGAGAAAATAAGGATATGGTGGAAACACCAATCATGATGTCCCCCTAAAATCCCCACTCAAGTCTTCGAATTCAGAGGAAGATAGATAATATGCATATTTAAGGGAAGATATAAATGAAAATTTCATGGAAATTGCTTTGGGCGAAGGAGAGACAAACAAGGAACATGAAGTACAATAGATTCAGTTCTACCTAAATAATGCAAAGGAGGAAGTGGATGAAGCTCTCAATGGGTTAGTTCTTCCATTAGAGTAGAAGTTGATGCTGGAAGCTGTAGTAGAGTCTGAAGAGGAAGTGGAGGATATCACACCTACAGGAAAACTTGGGATTAAACAAAACATGTCCACAAAATCCAAACCAAATTGTGGGAAAGGGAAAAATAGAGGAAGAAAGTCAATGCAAGAATTAAGATCACTAGATGGAGATGCGGAAGGGCAACAAAAAATCACAACAATGCTAAAATCAGGGAGGGAACCCCCTTCCTGTGTCACCATGAAACTATTATCATTCCAGAATGTTAGGGGACTTAATGCCCCTAACAAGCAGTGCCTGGTCAAAAGAAGGATTGCTTTGACTAGGCCAGACATAATACTTATCTAGGAAACAAAGCTAAACAAAGATGATTTAGAGGCTCTAAAGAGAAAGCTGTGGAGATGGAATGAGGAAGGAGTTCAAGAAAATAGTGCTTCAGATGGGATTGCAACCTTTTGGAAGCCTAGCTTGGTGTAGGTTGAGATGGTCGAGATGGTGGTGGGGAACCCATATTGGCAGTGTTGCAAAGTATGGAGCATTGTGTCCAAGCTTGCCTTTGGTTTGATCAATGTATGTAGGCCCAACTCATGTATTGGGAAGAAAATTTTGTGGCAAGAAATTAAATATTTTCTAAGGAAAAAGAGTGGAGAAAATTTCATATTTAGTAGGAGATTTCAATGCCTTATTAGAAGACAAGGATAAAGTAGGTGGGATACAAAAATGAAACCAATCACAAAAAGATTTTAGAGAATGGGTGATGAGAAACCAATCGTTGAACATTGACTTGAAGAATGGAAATTACACATGGACAAACAAGTAGGCTGGCCCATGGATGATAGTTGAAAAATTGGAAAGATTCCTATTCTAGGGAGGATTGGATAGCTTTCAATGCACCTTTGATGCCACCATATCTCCAATTGTGGGTTTAGACCTTCTTCCAATTCAATTGGAGATATAGGAGGATCACAACTTGTTTCAATCTCCTTTCAAATTCGAAAACATGTGGTACAAGGATCCAAGATTCCCTGATCTTGTGGCTGGGTGGTGGAAGGAGATATAGGTGAAAGGGTCAAAGTTGTACTATTTTATATCAAAGTTGAAGTGGCTGAAGCAGAAAATTAAGGAGTGGAACTGGAACTACTTCAAGGATATCTTTGAAATGAAAGAAAGCATTGAAGAAGATCTTCATGGGGTGGAGGAGGACATTATGAGGAATGGTATGAATTTGCAGTGCTACCTTAAGGAGAAAGAGTTGCTAGGGTAATATGAGGATATCTTGGCCAAAGAGGAAGTCTTCTGGAAACAAAAATCAAGGGAAATTTGGCTCAAAGAAGGGGATATGAACATAATTTTTTTTCATAATAGCACAAGGCAATGAAGAAGTGTGAATAGAATATTGAGCTTAAAGCAGTCAGATGGGTCCATAGTAGATGATCCCAGGGCTATAGCAGAGGAAGCAGTGAGATTTTTTAATGATCTATTAAACAACTATGAAGGTTTGAATTTGTGCCACTAGCAAGATCTTCTAAGATGCATCCCCAAACTAGTTAGTGAAGTTAAAAATAAGATGCTGAATGAGAAATTTTCAAAGGAAGAAATTAAAATAGCCCTCTTTCAGTTGCATCTAGACAAGGCATCTAGCCCAAATGGTTTCCCAACAAGATTTTTTCAAAATTTTTGGGATCTGGTAGGTGATGAGATGAAAAATGCAATTGAGGTGTCATGGAACTCGAGCAACCTTCTAAAGGAAGTTAACAACACCTTCATTGCATTGATCCCCAAGAAAGAAATCACAAACACTCTAGATGAATATAGACCAATTTCCCTCTACAATACAATATACAAGGTCATGATGAAGGCAATGGTGAACAAATTGAAACTCGTTCTTCCATCAGTAATAGCAGAGGAACAAACAAGATTTGTACTAGGGTGAGCAATCATGGATGGCATCATCATTGCTCAAGAGGCCATACACTCAATTCAACAAAATAAATAGGCAAGCTTGATAATCAAATTGGACATAAAAAAGGTCTATGATACAGTAGATTGACGCTTCTTGATCAAGGTCCTTGAAGCTTTTGGATTCAATAAGCGATGGCTAAACTAGATTTTCACCTGCATCTCCATGCCTAGGTTTTTTGTTCTTGTGAATGGAATGCATGAAAGTTTTTTTGAGGTCTCTAGAGGGTTGCAACAAGGTGACCCTCTCTCCCCCTTCTTATACATTTTGATGGCAGAGGCTCTAAGAAGATCAATAACGTTTGGGATTCAGTCTTCCAAATTGAAGGCATTGGTATTACAAGTGATTTATAGGTAGTTTCACATTAGCAATTTGCTGATGACACAACTTTGTTTGGGGAAGCCAAATGGAAGGAGGCAATTTTCTTGAATACAATCCTCAAGAAGTACGCCAAAGCAGTAGGTCAAAGAGTCAGTGAAAAGAAGTCTGAAGTTTTTTTCTTCAACACTCACTCCCGCAAGGAGCAAGAAATCCTAAGGGTATTAGGCTTCAGAAAAGGTGAACTTCCTTGCACATAGTTAGGAATTCCATTAGCAAAAGGAACAAGATTGACTAGTCTATGGGATCCTCTAAATCTCAAAAAAAACACGAAGGTGAACTTGTGGAAGGAAAAATGGTTAAATTGGGCTAGTAGGATCACTCTAATAAAATCTATCCTCTCAGCCCTTCAGAATTATCTCATGTCAGCTCTTTGCATTCCTAGTGGATGTGCAAAAAAATTGACAAGGATGTATAGGAAATTTTTCTAGCAGGGCAATGAGGAGAAAAGGAAAATAGCTTTGATTGCTTGGGAGAAATTATGTAGACCCAAAGTAGATGGAGGACTTGGTTTCAAACATTTGGAGTTACAAAATAGAGCACTTGGAGAAAAACTGGTGTGGCAGATGCATTGCGAGCCACAAAGGAGATGGGATAAAATCTTGCATCATAAGTATCTTAAAAGTGACAACGATGGTGATATTCTATCAATCTCCAATCCTCCACAGGGATCTTAGATTTGGAACTTTATCCAAAAATGTAAGCTAGTAATTTGTGACTATCTCTCTTGGGATGTTCAAGATGGTAGTAGGGTGCTATTTTGGGAAGATTCCTAGGTGAGACTCCCGAGCCTGGATAGCTTAATTGAGGCGCGAGAGGTTAAACAAACCCTTAAAAATCTGTGGGGAGAGAAAGTAAAGTATTACATAGTCCCAGATCCCAGCAACACAATTTCAAGTTGGAAATGGAGATATTTCACAAACCTCAACTTACCCTTGGATGAGGTTCAATGTCTATATGAAGTAGTAAAAGATAGAACTCTTTGCCTGCGAAATGGTATAGACTCATTGATCTAGGTTGGGGCTAAGTCTAGGAGGTATACTGTAAAAGATGGATATAGATTGCTACATAATGAGAGGTAGAATTGTGGAAAACCTCCCATTACACCTTTTTTGGAGTAGTGCTTGCCTCCCCAAAGCAGGTACCTTTGCTTGGGCATTCAATATAAGATTCTAACAACATAAAAGTTTTGATGCCTAGGTTTTCAAGGGCCATCGAGATGCATTTTGTGTGTGAAGGTAGAAGAGACAGTTGACCATATCCTCCTAGGATTCCCTTTTCTTAGGAATGTTGGAGGTGGCTATGCGCAAGATTGGGTTGAGCTTGCACCATGCCTCAGGAGCTGCTCAGCTAGTTTCAATCTTGGCCATCTCTAAAGAAGAAATCACTGTTTGGTGATATTTGGACCCTCAGTCCATCAATAGTGGTGTGGGAGCTATGGAAAGAAAGAAATAGGTGATTATTTTAGGACAAGAAGATGGGTCTTGCTTCCTTATCAACAAAATCAAGGTTGCCTTAATAGAAACGTTGAATGCCAAGCTGGAGCAAAAAACAATGAAGGATAAAATCTTTTTGAATTGGGATGTGAAGTTAAGGGCAGCTTGGCCTTCCCTTAGAATCTCTTCTTGGGTTGGTAATGGAGGCAATAAGGCTGAGCAAGAAAGAAATTCTATAGAATGGACGCCTCTACCTCATGGATGGTATAAGTTGAATTTCGACGGGGCATCTAAAGGTAACCCAGGTCCATTAGGTACAGGTTGTATTATCACGGATTGGCAAGGAAAAACAATTTCTTCCTTTGCAAAGAGGCTATCAGAAGGGACACATAATGAAGTGAAATTCATGACTATCATTCATGGGATGAGCATGCGCAAGGAATTAGGATTTCCCAGAATTGCAATTGAAGGGGATTCAACACCCTTAGAAGTGGTACCATCCCCAACTGGAAGCTTAGAGCCTTGCTCTCTAAGGTAATGGATTTTTTGCAAACATTTGAGAGGTACACAATAAATCACATATACAGGGAAGGTAACAAAGAGGTAGATGCCCTATCAAATGAAGGTGTTAGGGATGGATAAGTTTGTTGCCCATGTGTCATGAGAGAGGTATGTCCATGCCAAATGATCAAATTAGGCACATGGGCATTTTCAGAGTTAGGGAGAGGGCGAAGGAAAATATTCTCTACACTGATATGCCCTCTATTCTTAGACACATCACTATTTCCAAGAGTAGGGGATGTGACATGTCTTGACATAGGGCTTGGTCATCATTATCTCATTTGGAATGAAGTTTGGAAGCACAATTCCTAAATGCAATTTTGGAGGTGAACATTAATTGTTCGCACCATTAGAGATCAGCCGTAGAACTAGGAGAGGGGTTGAAACATGTGTAGTGGCTTGGGAAAGTGGGAGAAGTGAAAAAATATTGAAATCCCTCCTAGTGATGGACACCAACCATATCAAATGGTCTTAGACGTAAGCCAATTTTTTTTCCAACAAAGAAATTGTATGGCTATTGGCGTTAGTGGAGGAAGGAGGTAGGGGCAATAAATGGGGGTGGTTGGCACCCCGGGAGATGCACCGATTGAGCACCTATATCAATAGAAGATGTAATCAGTGGTGACCACTGAAAATGGATACTCCAATCAATTTGGGAAGCTCAAAGAAGTAATCAACTTTTGTAGGATATCAATAGAAGATGTAATCAGTGGTGACCACCAAATTTTTTCCTAAACAAAGATATTCTTTGCCTTGAGGTTGTGAGGATGGTCATTGGAAAGGATTTGTGCTTCTCAAAGAATAGGGTACAAGCAAACATAGATATATCATTGTGTTTCTTGGCCTCCATGTTGGATTTGAACCTTCCGAAGTTGCATTGTCTAGTGATGCTGAGAACGGTGTTCAAGGTGGCAATATTGGTGGGCGACGTGGATGTGGTTGCGGTGGCAGAGGTGGGAGTTGGGCTGCCACTACCGAATGATATAGACAAAATGTTCAAGAAAGGGGTGGAGGTGGTTTGGAACCCCTTCATAATGAACATAGATGCGGTTGGACTGGCCACATGCTGCCGTTGGGCAACCATCGGCTATAACTTCCTATGCTACAACCTGGGGGTGCAAGAGGTAGTGGGTCTACAGTGGTGCTAAGAGTTCACAAACCTGGTGGAACCCACAAGGTTTTATGATGAAGAAGATGGTGCAGAGGACTGAGGAAGGGAGTATGGTGTGGTGGCAATTTTTGTGAGTGCAAGGTTGCCTTTGTCAGTGATATAGAGGAGTTTTGCGGTAGATAAAATTGTGGCTAGTTTTTTGTTTGATTGTACAAAAATGAAATGATACTATATTGCCCAACCTTCTATAGGCAAGAAACGATTGTAAAATTTTGAATTTTCACTATAATAATGTATGCAACTTGCCTACATTTTACATATCAAAAGAAAAATTATGGTAAAATACTAGTAAATATAATTATTTACTAATAAATAATAAAAAATAATTTTAGTTAATAATTATTTAGATATGTATTATGTAAAAAATAAGTTAACAAACATTAAAAATCAAAAGTTAATTAGAAATATTAGTAATTGTTTTAATATTTGTATTACAATATTATAATGAATAAATTAATTGGAAAATATTATATTATGTTTGTAAGATTTTTTTTTTCAATATCATTTTGAAAAAAATAAAAAATAATTTTATAATGTAAAATTTAAAAAATTAGTCAATTAATAATTATAATAATTGTTTTGATTAGAGGGTAAAAAATAGGTTTTGATGGGGCCCGGAACCCAGTAGAAAGGAAAACAAGTTGCCTAAAAGATAAACCATAGACCAACAACAGCTCCTTAACAACTACAACAGATAAACATGACTACACACGCTACATCTTATAGACAATCAAGGGCCAAAGACCCTTAAACCAACTAGTTTTTAACCAGGACCAAAAACCCTTTTAGTTACACAAAGATCCCACCTGCATCTGCTAGGCATCAACAAACCAACCGCTCATGGAAGGCACCAATGAGCCAAGAAAGATAATCATCACTAAATGAGAAGAGACCACACTAATAAGAACCACTAGTAAGACCAAACAACCCACCTCCATAGAGACAATTTGATCCACCATAGAAAATTGCAATAAGTCAACTTCCTTGTAGCTCAGATTCACCTGGTAATAGGAAACCAATTCTAGCTCCACCTCTAAAGGAGTGAGCTCCCCTTTATTGGAGAGGAAGAAACAATCATTAAAGCCACCATAGCCAGACATCACCAACACCCTCAACCTCCACCTCCATAGGAGAACTGCCCACCTCAATAAGAACAACTGCTGAGGGGGGACCACCTCCAAAGGACCAAAGGAGAAATATGACATAGTATCCAAGCAAACAACTGTAGCCTCCTTTGGAAAGCCTTGCACCAGGAACAAAACATCTGGGATCTAGGATTAAGACTTGAAAACCACCCAGCTATGAGAACAAGGCCACAAAATATTTGAATAGAGTCCAAAACAACATGACCCTTTAGCCAACAAGTCATTAGCAGAGAAGACCCCATAGCACACACCTCAGCTAGATAAACCTTCATTAGCAACCACAGGCCCAATGCAACCAACTCCATCACCACCTCTAATAGAACAAAGATCCCATCAGATGCAGGAAAAGCACCCCTAACCAAAGACAACAATTGGGAAAACAAAAGAACACTCATCCTAGCCAGAAGCACCCCACCAAAATTGGGGGAAACAAACATAACCATCAACTCCATAAGAAACTTGATAGAATCCACAGAAAGACAGGGCAGAGACAACCCTACCCAAACCAACAAAACCACATCGACAACCCCCAAGCCTAGAAAGCCCGAAGGGTACAAAAAAATAAGTAGCCCACAAGCCAACAAAGAGAACTAGGAAGAAATGAAAGACAACAAAAAGGAAGCCAAAAGTAGAGCAATCGAACAATAGGAACCCCCAAGCCTCCCTATTACACCGAATAGGGACAAAAATATGCCCATTCAACAACCAAACTTCCAAAAATTAGCCAACACACTCCCACATCACTTGCAAAGAGAGTTGCCAGAAAACAACAAAGAGCCACCAAGGAGGTAGTAGGAAGGAGCGAAAGAAGATCAAGGAAAACCAAGAAACAAAACAAGCCAACACTAAGAAAACCCAATCCCTCCAACTACACCGAGTCAGAGAAAAAATAAGCTCATTCTGCAACTAGTCATCCTCAGAAAGTCTACTACACATCCACTGCCTATAAGGTAGCCAAAAAGAGAGCACGAGATGCCACACATCAACCAGATCAATGCCAACATCACCGACCACAACCCAAGCAAGAAGAACGACCATCCTCTAAACAAAAGACCACCATTCATGTCTAGGAACAACCACCCACTCCACAATAGGATAACCAAAGGCAACCAAAACTTGCCAAGAGTAGGAACCCCCAAAAAAATACCACCAGCCACATAGCTAGAAGGGGCAAAGGGAGACCACGAGGAACCAAGCAGAAGAACAGGCCAACACGAAGCACTCACCAGCCTTCCTATTATGCCAAATAGGAGCAAAAATAAGCCTATCAATCCACCATTCCACCTCAGGAGCCCCAAGCACACCTGTACCATCTGTAAGGCTAGCAGCAACCAGAGAACACTAGGCAGACAAAGTCAGATCATGAAGAGAACACCAAGTTGCCACATCAAACACCATAGCCTAAGGAGCAAAGAAGAAGCTCTAGAATAGACTGCATCCCACAACAAGAAAAAGAGATCTCCAAGACCTTCACAACCAACAACACAAACATTCTCATGAAGCCTCCATAGTAAAAATAGAGAATAGCTCAAAATAGAGCCGCAAAAGAGAGCATCCAGCCTTCCCTGCAGGAATCACAACCCACAATAAAACCTGGATTCCATCCGCATTTGTAGGATCTCCATCTGCCTCTGCCAATTCCTCCTCACCCTCAGAGGAATTCAAATTCCCTCCGCACGCCTTTCCTCTCATGCTCCCACTCGCACTCATCGCTCTAATATTTTTGATAATTATATTATAAGTGTACATATCCTATAATTTATTATAATTTTTTAATAATTATATTATTTAAGCATTTTTAATAGTTATATTATTTAAGTGTGCATATCTTATTTGTAAAGTATGATTTTTTTGTCCTAAATTCATGGACACTAGAATAACTAATTTTTCTAAAAAATTTACTATTAGAAAACAATGTTAGTATTTTTTCTAATGTAAAGACATATTATGATATTATAAAAAAATATTAACAAATTTTAAAAATATGAGAAAAATATTTGATAATTTTAATATCTAATTACTATAAATTATTAACGATAAATAATATAAAGCTAGAATTAATTTTTAGTATTAGAACAAAAAATATGATGTTAAAATTAAAATTTAAAATATAAAGTTATAATTATAATATTAGATCATAAGGATATTTAAAATGATTTCTGGATTGGATTGCATTTAAGAACATTATCGACCAATGGTTGAAAAGGATAATGCTTAGGATTGATCCTCACATTGTGGTAGCTGTGAAGATGATTATGGGCAAGGATTTTTAGGTGAATTGAGAGATGTTTTGGGTTAACACCCACATTGTCTCCTGTTTCCTGGCATATTTTCTTGATGTAAGGACTCCCAAAGCTGAGGCAAAGGCAATAGTCTGCAAGTTATTCAAAAAAGAGCTCCTAGGCGGCTTGGATGAGGTGATGAAATTGGCTCTCCTGGGACATGGAGCACCTCAACCCCATGATCTTCCATTGGTTATGGTTATAGGTGAAGTCATAAAGGTTTATCTCTTGCTACTGGAGCTCTCAAAGGCATGGCATTGGTTAAGTATCACCAAATTGTAGCCTATCCTGAAAAAGCTACTAATGATGGAGTCAGTTAGTGGTTTTGATTGGGTGGCATATTTTGACCAATTTGCTAAGATGAACAACTTCTAGTTGGTGTCTGTGTGGTCGAGTAGGTTGCTTAGGGTTTACAATCAAAATATTATAGTCTGTATAATTTCATATGGGTGGTGGTTGGTGTCTTCTTTTTTGGATTTCTCCTCAGTTTGGTGTATGCTTTTTCGTTTTGCCTCCCCGGTCTTAGGGAAATGGGTGTAGTAAAGTCAACAATTTTAGTGGCCAACGGGGCCTGTCGTGACAAATGAATGGACTCTTAGCTGGCTTGTAAGGGTGACTTCCTGCAATTTTGCAAACTGCTTTGCAGATGTGATGTAAATTTTTTGGAAACTTAATATAATTATCTCTTATGAATAAAAAAAGATTTCTGGATTGACTCTTCTCTCTATCTTATCTTGATGATGGATCATGGAGTATGATTAGAAACATTGATGTCAAAATAAACACATAATTTCAATTCAAATATCTTATCACCATCTTAATAATTCACTATCAATTATAAATAAGATATTGAAAGTGTTTAATATTATACAAAGTAAATTAAATATTAAAAATTAATTATAATTTTGTTTAATATTTTTATTATAATATTATAAAGAATAAATTAATTGGTAAGTATTATATTATGTTGTAAAAAAGAAATCTTATATTATTTAGAAATAAATAAAATAATTATAATATAACATTTAGGCGGGTGCGTGAAGATGGGTAGCCACTTTGTGGCCACTTTTTTTTTTTTGAAAACTCATAACCCGAGCATGTTATAACACGCTTGCATTATGGCTTGGTGTGTCGAGCCTAAGGCTCAACCACAACAAGCCCATAATGCGCTCACGTTATGACCTATTAAAAGCAAAAAAAAAAGAAAACAATCATTTTCACTTCTCGCTGTGTTTTTTTGTTGCCCATGGCCAAAACCCCCAATATTCTATGCTCGTGTTCTAGGAGGAGCTATTTTGTGAAATTATTCATCAACGGTTGTTGTTTCATCACCAGGATGCCTCCATGTCGATGAGGAGGTCTGAGAGGTAAGGATTGTTTGTTTTTTGTTTTGAATTTGTTAGTTTTAGGTTGTATTTGATATTTATTTTTTGAATTTGTAGGAGATGTTAATCAACCTGCAAACCCTCCTCAAAATCCTCAACAAGCACAACAATAACAACAAGAATAAAATACTCAACAACAAAATCCTCAAGTTAATCAACCACAACAACAAACTCCTTCACCAATCCCTCAACACCCTCTTGACACTCAACAAAATTTAATGAGTGAAATTGAGAACAATAAAAAAGAAATTGAAGATTTAATCAGGAGGTTGAGCGATCCAAACGGTTCAACTATAGAAAGAATGACCCTGGGAACTTCACTGAAAGAAATGTTAAAAAATGTAGATTCCATTAACAAACAATTAATTGGATGGCAAGATAGCTGGTAGGCGGCTAGGGATTATTACACGAATAAATTATCATATAAAGATGCAAAAGATTTAAAAAATACAAAAGGTGATTTGTGCTCATTATTCATTGACCCATGCACAAATGAAAATATTACCCTCAATGCAAATAGGTTTCCTATTCATTGGTGCCACCACCAACAGATTAGGAACTTTTTTTTATGATAGGTGGTACCTGTTGTAGAAATTTTTTTTGGATTTCACAATGAAATCCAGAAATTTGTTCTACAATGTTCATGGACTATGGAAAACTCAGACCAACTAGGTGGTACCTAGTTTTTGATTACCCACCGTGTAATAATTGTGAAGTCTTGCAGTATTTCCTTAGGAAACTATACTGTGAGTTCATCTTGAACAAAATCCCAAATTATTTTGAGGGACTTCCAAAGGAGAGGTGGGGGGTTAGCTCAAGATAGATCCAGTGCATAGTAGGATCCTACGTGGCAAGGGAGATGACCTCTCGCTAGGCCGCCTCATGAGCATGTCGTTATCCCTTCTGCCGTGAAGGAGAGTGCTGACATAGAGACTTTGTAGGCCATCAGTTCTTTGACCCAGAGTGTCATCCAACATGCCAACCCTATTCTACAACACCATCCATGGGAGTCTTCGAGTGGTGGCCTTTGAACCCATTTGTGTCAATCTTGCAGGGCGACTTGTTTATATGACCCCACTGACACTCAAGAGGCTGAAACACAAGATCTATCTGCAGCTATGGAGATGGAGAGGGCAACTAACATTTTGCATGAGGCATATGGCATTGATACTTAGGTAAAAGTTAGCATGTTCATTGAATTTAATTTATTAAATTTTGATTTTGAAATGCAAGATTAACTAATTTAGTTTTATGATTTTAATAAAATTGTAGGGTCACAGTGTTGATATTGGATACACCGTCCCTACATCTACTTATTTCTCCATTGCACCTACCGTTGAGGTATGTAACTAGTAAACAATTATAAATTTATTACATGTTAATAGCATTGTTTGATGAATAGTATTTTAATATGTGATTTTCGATGTTGAATAGGCTAATATTGGAGTTTCATGGGAACACCTCCCAGTGCCAATGGATTTAGTCAAACCTACATGCAGGTAATAGAATAAAGAGTTTATATAATGAATTTTACTTAATAGATTTTTGTAGTTTATATTCATATCGTTTATTACGTTGCATTGCACATCTTTCAAACCCAAAGCATTGCTTCACATTCCATAACTAATAACTAGATATTGATAGATGACAAAATTTCAACTACAATTTAGTTGTTTAGAAAGTCAACATAAGCAATGATGCAATTACTTCACATAGCATAAGTAATAAGTAGGAGTAGCTTCCAATTGCATTTGTTTGTCATGGCATTCCATGAGACCACTTTTTACCGAGGAATCTTTTCAAACAATTCACTACCTTGTCTATGCTATGGATGCTTGGAAGGAATATATGAAAGAAAAATAGTAACCTGAATAGCATAGACAAGGCAATGAGTTGTTTGAAAAAATTCTTCAAAGAAATGCGGTCTCACCATGAGACCCAATTTCTTTGAGGTACTTTTTCAAATAGCTCACCGCCCTTTCTATGCTACCACATTTTTCATACATGTCTACCAAATAATTTTATCAAACAGTTCATTTCCTCACTGCTATGGCTAAAAGCTTAAAAAAGGTGCTTTCCAACAAACTATGGATGCTTGGAAAAAATCTATCAAAGCATAGTAGTAAGCAATAGCATAGACAAGGCAGTTAGTAGTTTGAAAAAATGCCTCGAAGAAATGTAGTCTCATGGTAATGGAATGCCATTCCATCACCATGAGACACATTTCTTTGAGGCATTTCTTCAAAAATCTCACCACCTTTTCTATGATACCACATTTTCCATACATGTGTACCAAAGCATTTTATCAAACTACTCACTTGTTGCTATGGCTAAAAGCCTAAAATAGGTGCTTTCCAACAAACTATGGATGCTTGGAAAAATTTCTATCAAAGCATAATAGCAAGCAATAATACCATAGAGAAGGTAATAAACTGTCTGAAAAAATGCCTTGAAGAAATGCGGTCTTCTGGTGATGGAATGCCATGACGTGCATTTGTTTGTAATGGCATTCCATCACCACGAAACCCCATTTCTTTGAGACATTTTTTCAAACAGTTCACTGCCTTCTCTATGCCACCATAGTTATTGTACATGTCTACGAAAGCATTTTATCAAATGGTTCACCAACTTGCTGCTAAGGGTAAAAGCCTAAAAACATGTGCTTTCGAACAAGATATGGATAGGGAAAATAGTAAGCATGATAGTAAAAAATATATAGTTTAATAAGTACTCAAATTTTTTCTCATTATCTCATACATTATAAGTCATGACACAGATTGCTATTGTAGTTTTTGTGATTGAATAATTTGTTGTTTTATTTTTAGATGTTGCAAGCGGAAACACCTCTGAATGTGACAAGGGCAATGGAGATCGATGTTTCATCTACTATAGAATCCTCGATGGCTCTGACAGGGGAGGTATGAGGCAAATTACTAAATTTCAATTTATATTCGTTGTTATAGATGTTACTTAGTGAAAAATCAAACCATTATTGATTCGTAGTTTAATTTCTATTCAGATGGTTTATACAAGGCTTCAACATGCCTCAACATGAGCATTTGAATATTTCCCTCGTGGAGAGTGATCATTAGATGGCGATAAGTGATTATTTTGTTAAATATATCTTTTTTTATAATGTAATTTCTATATATTAATGTCTTTACTTCTTATTGTAACATATAAGACTTGACCAAAAACTAAACCCTAGGAGGAGCACCAGGAGCACTCCTCGACCACAACATAAACGAGTAATAGACGTATCGCCATCCGATCGACAAACAAAGGGAAATAGTTTATTTCAAGAGCATGGAGAGCAATGACTTTTGATTACACAACCCTTTGTTGTATGCCTATATGGCATTTTTGTACATATTTTGTATTGGATATATTTGACATTATATGCCTATATGGCATTCTCGTAAGCCTATATGGCTATTTTGTACCTATATTTTATAGTTATATCAACATATATTGATGTATGCCTACATGGCTATTTGGTTAATACAAATATTTTTTATTGATGGTGTCCATATTTGCATTATAAATCTATGGTTCAATAGATATGAGTTACGTGTATTCAAGTGTATACTTTACAACTTATATGTATACTTTGTGAATTACATGTATTCCAATGTATACTATGCGAATTACATGTTTTCATGTGTATACCTTGTATTCATGCATATACTTTGTATTAATTTGTGTATACTATGTATTTGTGTGTATACTTCAAGGCTTACATATTTTTGAGTACTTGTACTTTCCTTCTTCACATGTACATGCTTGACTTATTCACGTGTATACTTATTAATTGGTTAGCCCTAGCATTAATCATTTCCATCCTTCATGGTTTGTCTCGAATATTAATTGATTGATGCTAAACAATTTTATCTAAAAGAAAAAAACACGTTTTCAATTGGTATTCCATGAAATGATTCATAAAATGATTCCAATATATTTAATCCTTTGATTGGAACAACTCAATTAAGCAAAGGATACATAATATTCACAACACTTACAAAATATAATATTCATAGAAGACGAAGTAGTTAACTTCTTGACACATTATCATACACACATTTATCTTGAATAGTCTTTAAACATTTTTACAACATAGTCCTCATAGTGTAGAATGAATTGTTATGTTCTTGATCCATCACCATATAAACATGACAAAATATTTATATGTCAACTTTTTGCAATATTATTTCTTATATAGGAAATGGACTAAGGAGAAAGCAAGTTATAATTTATAATACAAATAAGAAATGCACTCAATGGTGGAAACTTTATTTATCACACCAAATAACAAATGTACGTGAGAGCATCACTTGTTTCTCTTAGACTCCAATTTTCAATCATAGCAAATAATTTCAAATGAAAATGACAAAATGGTTCACAACCAAAGTTGTTAATTGAGGAAAAATAAAATGTTTTAAAGTTCCACCATTGTACGCATTTACAATTGGTTATATATTGTTGTAAGGGAAAGGAGGATAATTGAAAAACGTCTTGTGCTTGCTAGACTTGAGGATGATTGATGCAATGAAAGTGAGGCCTTCAATCCATTTTCACCATACAAAGAACTTTCAACCACTTTTCTTCCCCACAATCACTATCTTGGCTTGTTTTTCAGTTTTTTACCTAGTCTCTCTAGTAGGTTAGCAAACCTACCTTTCTTGACATAACTTTCAAATTTTCTAAAAAATCTATCCAACCCTCATTATTTTCAGACACCCTTTAACACATACTTTCACATGCCTCAAAATAACATGAGACTCTTTTGAAACAAAACCCTCAACCTAGTGCTTCAACGCTGTCCTAGACCCCCAAATAGGTCTATTTAACAAAACAACACCCTCTCAATCACTCTTCCAATTGTGAAACACCATTGGGAAGAATTCAAAAGTCTGTAAATCCATAAAATCCATATTTTTTAGGGCATGATTAGACCTCTAACCCCACTATCCTCTAAACCCTCACTTTTCTCAAATTTTATTAGGGTTTATTGAAAACCCCATATCCAGACCTCATACAAACTCAAAACCTCTTCTAACACTCTTCATTCTGCCTACACAAAATTAATTGATCGCCAAATTATGCTACCCCTCGACTTTACCCACTTTTACTCCCTCAAACCTCTCTTTTTATTCAAAACCCCTCTTTTCGCAACTAGGGCATCATGCCATAACATAATTTTGACCTCCCTTGTCCTTGTAGACATTTTGAATATATCAAACTCCACAACCTCAACCTATTTCCAACCTATTCTAACTTATTCTCAAGTAATTTCTTCTTTTCACCTCTTCTAACCTTGCTTTTAAGGCCTAAATTCTAAATTTTCAATAGGGGAAATGTTAGTAATCTCTTCCAATGCCTTTATCAATGCTATTTTCTTATTCCTACTCCCTATTCTCCTTTCATTAGGCCCATTCCATCGAGACACAACCTGAACAATAGGTGGAATGGCCTATTTCAACATATTATACTCAAACCCTTGTATGAGCAAGTTCAGACTAGTTTCAGAAATCTACTTCTAAGTTGTTTGGAACTTAATAGAATTCCACAATAATGGATTCAAATCAAAGATAAAACCATTATACAATAGATTCAAATAATCTTAGAGCAAACTCTTGGTATACGGACCTGTACATAGGCTGGAAATGAAGAAAATGCACAAAAAATAACAAAGAAACAAAGATATTTGATTGATATTCTCCTTCAAACTCTTCAACAACCACTAACTTCAAGTTTACAACATATATAAACCTCAACCAACTCATTACAATACCTAAAACTACCTTTCAACTACTCATGACCGTTGGACTTCCACATGAGAGCAATTTTTACATAATTGACTCAAATGACCCCACACTGACTCAAAACTAAAAGAAACATTATAAAATGGCCTATCATGGCCTTATTTGACATTATCATGAGTAAAACCACTGAAAAAGACCTACTTCATCAAATGGAGGAACAAGGTGCTCTACACTAATGATCATACACTTTTTTTTTGTGAAAAACTCAAACTTCTCAACCGTTGTGTGTATGTTTCTCTTTTCGATTGTTTTGCATGCCATCATAAGGGATCAAGCCAGTTGAATGTAGCTCAGAGAAATTTTGCATGTTTGGGTGTGAAAGAGGACCAAGCCTAGCATAAACGTACCTATCGGGACACATTGGAGCAGTTTGTTTGGTCACACGAATTGAAAAATAAAAGTTGCACCACTTTGCAACTTTACACTACTTGCATTTGACACTTTTTCCATCAAGTGCAAAATAGACACCACAAGAAAACGAATCCAAGATAATAAAAAATTGAGAGGGGTTATTGGGCCCAAGGTGATCCCATAGGCTTAGAAAAAGAGTTCGTAAGTGTCATAGTTTTTGAGTAATAGCATGTCAAAGATTGCTTCCCTTTTGCACTTTGGACCCTTAAGGGATCGAGTCAGTTGAACATAGCTCAGAGTGAATCCGTGTGTTTGGGTGTGAAAGAAGACCATTCCTAGCATAAATGTACCCATCCAGATGTGTTGGAATATTCCATTTGGTCACATGAGTTACAGAACAAAAGTTGCACCACTTTGCAACTTTCAACTACTTACATTTGACAATTTTTCCCCAAGTGAAAATTCACCACCACGAGAAAATGCCTCCAAGATAGCAAAAACCAAGAGATTTTATTGTAGAGGGGTCCAACGTGATCCTATAGGATTAAACAAGAAGTTTCTAAGCATCACGGTATCTGAGTAACAACATGTTGAAGTTTGCAACCATTTTTCACTTTGAACTCTTAAGGGATTGATTCGGTTGAACATAGCTCAGAGCGATTCCGCATGTTTAGGTGTGAAAAAGGACCATGCCTAACGTAAAAATACCTATTCGGATGCGTTGGAATATTTTGTTTGGTCATACGAGTTGCAAAACAAAATTTGCACCACTTTGCAACTTTCAACTACTTGCATTTGATAAATTTTTCCCCAAGTGAAAATCACCACCATGGGAAAATGCCTCCGAGATAGCGAAAAATGAGAGAGGTTATTGTAGAGGGGCCCAACGTGATCCCATAGGATAAAAAAAAAGTTTCTAAGCATCACAGTATTCGAGTAACAACATGCTGAATTTTGCAACCATTTTGCACTTTGGACTCTTAAGGGATCGATCTGGTTGAACGTAGCTCCGAGTGATTCCATATGTTTGGGTGCAAAAGAGGATCATGCCTAGCATTAAAATACCTATTTTGGCACATTGGAATAGTTTGTTTGGTCACATGAGTTGCAGAATGAAAGTTGCACCACTTTGTAACTTTCAACTACTTGTATTTGACAACTTTTTATCCAAGTGAAAATTCACCACCACAGGAAAATTCCTTTGAGATAGCAAAAACTGAGAGAGGTTATCGTAGAGGGGCCTAACGTGATACCATAGGATCAAAGAGAAGTTTCTAAGCATCATGATATTCAAGTAACATGCTAAAATTTGCAACCATTTTGCACTTTGGATTGTTAAGGGATCAATCCGGTTGAATGTGGTTCAAAGCGATTCCGCGTGTTTGGGTGTGAAAGAAGACCATTCCTAATGTAAACATACCTATTTGGACGTGTTGGAATAGTCTGTTTGGTCACACAAGTTGCATAACGAAAGTTGCACCACTTTGCATCTTCCAACTACTTACATTTGACAATTTTTTCTTTAAATGAAAATTTGCCACCATGGGAAATTATCTGCGAGATAGCAAAAACTGAGAGATGTTATTGTAGAGGGGCCCAATGTGATCCCATAGAATCAAACAAGAAGTTTCTAAACATCATGGTATCTGAGTAACAATATGCTAAAAGTTTGCAAACCATTTTGCACTTTGGACTCTTAAGGGATCGACATGGTTGAACATAGCCGTGAGCGCATTTTGTGTTCAAAGTAAAGATGACCATTCCTAAGTATAAAAATACCTATTCATATGCATTGGAATAAGGCGCTTGGTCACACGAAAGTTGCAGAACAAAAGTTGCACCACTTTGCACTTTTTAATTACTTGCATTTGACAACTTTTTCCCTAAGTGAAAATTCACCACCACAAGAAAATGCCTCTGAGATAGCAAAAAATAAGAGAGGTTATTGTAGAGGGGCCAAACATGATCCCATAGGAATAGACGAGAAGTTTCTAAGCATTATGGTATCTGAGTAATAGTATACTGAAGTTTGCAACAATTTTGCACTTTGGACTCTTAAGGGATCGATCTGGTTGAATGTAGCTTGGAGTGATTCCGCGTGTTTGGGTGTGAAAGAAGACCATGCCTAACATAAACATACCTATTTGGATGTGTTGGAATAGTCTATTTGGTCACATGAGTTGTAAAACGAAAATTGCACCACTTTGCAACTTTGCACTGCTTGCATTTGCCACTTTTTCCATCAAGTGAAAATCGGACACCACGAGAAAACCACTCTGAGATAACAAAAATTGAGAGAGGTTATTGTAGAGGGGGCCAACAGGATCTTGTAGGCTTAGACAAAGATTTCATAAGCACCACGGTTTCCAAGTTATACCCCATCAAAGATTGTTGTCATTTTTCACTTGACCCTATGGGATCGAGCCTGGGCTGAACTTAGGTCACAGTTGCATTCTACATGTTTGGGTGTAAAAGAGGACCATTCCTAGTGTAAATGTACCATATGTAGCATAAATATACCATGCAATTTAGAAGAAGATCAATAAAATTCATTGTTTCCTTTGCAATTTTTTGTATTTTACATGAAACTGATGTTTCCTTGAACTATATGGTTCCATACATAAGGTGATTGTGCTAGGTTTGATGGAATCTGGGAAACAAACTTAACTCCATTTTATTTTTGGTTTGATTGGATTTCAAGTGATTTTGTGCATTTTAGAAGCTAATTATGACCCTGTTTTAAGGCATTAAAATGTCATATTAAGCCTTCCACCCATTGTATGCTTCTGTAACTTAGTGGAAAGGCTTAATTAGGGTTATAAAACATGTGTGCAAAGTTTTGAGTGCAAGGGAGGTGAATAGAGGGTTTTTAGGTGATTCCCTAGATGTTAAATGGTGCATTTTTGAGTGGAAAATGGTGGTTTAGTGCTAGGGTTTGAAGAAATATTTGTGGGAAACAATATATTTTGAACTTTTAAACTTGTGTAGATATTTTTGAAGGTGTTTCAGGCTTTGGTTGGCTGTGGAAAGGTTTGGAGTATGGGTTTTCAATAAACCCTTGCCTAACTTGTGAAAGAAGAGGGTTTTGGTGTTTATTATGCTAGAGGGCTTATCATGCCCTAAAAGTGGAGGAATTGGTGGTTTGGAAGACTACTTAATGCTTCCCAATGGTGGTTTGCATGTGATAGGAAGAATAAAGGGGGGTTGCTTTGTTAATTTGGCCTAATTAGCCTTGTGGACATTGTAGTTTGCTTGTTTTGTGAAAGCTGATCCAAAAGAGTCTTATGAGGGTTTGATGTATGTTGAAGAAGGCTTAAATGGGTGCCTAAAATGGTGGTTTGTTGTAGAGGTTGTTAAGGAATTCTGAGAGTTAAGGTGGGAAAAATAGGTTTGCAAACCTATAAGAGTGACTAAGTGAAAAGTTGAAAATAAGCCAAGATTGAGTTTTGAGGGAAGGATAGAGGTTGGAATCCTTTTGTATTGTGGAAGTGAGTTGATTTCCTCCCTGTATTGCTAGATCAGAATCACTTCCTATGACAACAAAACATGAAACCCTCACTTTATGCCATTCCAAAGGGGTTTATTGAAAAACACTATTCCTAACTTCTACACAACCAACCAAGGCCTCAAACACCTTTAGTTATGTCTGCACATGCTTGAAGGTTCATCAAAATCTTCTGCCCCCAAGAGTTTCTACAACTTCTCTCCTTTAACCATCAAATTTCACTCCAAATACACAATTTGACAATTAGGGTACCATGCCCAGGCACTCAAATTGCCTTCCCTACCCTTCCAAAGCTTCAATCACTTCAATATATGCCTGATAATGCCAAATCAATCATCTCCCAATCTTTCCTAAGACAATTTCACTAAAAACCCAACATCTAAACTCCATTTTAAAGCTAAAATTAACCCAAATTCCTTTGGGACAACAACCAAAAACATTCCTAAATATTTTCTCTACTCCTAAATCTTATTCCTACATCTAATCCTATCATTTTGGACTCATTCCATCTAGCCACAGAGAGAAACAAGAAGTGGAATGAGTCATTTATTCATTTTTAGTCTTCAAAACTTTATGGTTGGCTGTACAGACTCGCAGTCAGTAATTTGACAATAAAATTATTAAAAATCAATGAATTTCCATCACTCCAAAGCCAAATCATACCTAAAACTAAAAAAATAACTAACTTAAGACTTCCATGAACCAAATTTTCTCAATAACCTTGGTGCCCCTGCACCAAATTTCAATATTTGAGTAAATCTCATTACAATGCCTTAGGGTGATCCCACAAAGCTCATTTACAATTTCTGGGAGGTTCTGATTTTTATTGAAATCACATATTTTTAGAAAATATAATGATTTAATCCTTAAAAATTTCCATTTAAAGCATTCCAATTGAAGAGGGTTTGATCAAACTACCTTAGATCAAACCCCCTTGGATAGAACCCTGCTAGTTTTAAACCATCCCTATAATGGAGTCTCCGTTACACCTATCAAAATGCTAATAAAGAACCACTTTTGATTTACCTTTTGGGTTATCAAATGAATTTATTTAAAATTTATTTTTTGTAAGTATGTAGTCATTATAAGCTTCCCAATAAGTATAATATTATTATTATATTTATTTTTTATTCCTTGTGAATGTAGGTTTTTCACCGAAAATCAAGCTCTTTGTTCTGTACATGTGGAAAAATAGAAGATTATCAATTTTTTTTTTGAAAAATATGAGTTCCAGATATTGAAGTCCTTGATCCAACAAGAAAATAAAAACTGAATTTTGATACATACAAAAAAAAGTTGTGTTATACGGTCTGCCTATGTCTAAATTGTAATTAGTTTGATTTCAAAACTTGATTAAGGAAAAAATATTTAATAAAACACTATGAAACCAATTGGAAGCACTAGATATCATATTTACAAATCTAAATTAAAAAAAATTATGTGTTGCGTACCTGCGAGCTGCCACTCTTTAAAAATGGTGTTTACCAAAAATAGTTTTCAAAGGAGATGGGAAAAAAAGTGCAATTTGATTCCAAAAAAAAAGAAAAAAATATATTTAGAATCTATAGAAAAAATATCATAAATCACTAGTTTGCATCATCTTCAAATTCCTCATGGTTTAGCCGCTATAGGTGCCCTAAAGTGAAGATTTAGTTAAAAAAAATCAATTTAATATCCAGTTTGGCCAAAAATTGTAAACTAGTACAGGACTCCCCTAGGTACTCGCTCACAGATCTTTACAATGTCACCTATACATTCAAGATTCTCTTTATAATGTCTACATCATAGGTGCTCATTATGAGGTTAACTTCAAATGAGTAACTTGAGATTCCCTCGCTAAGCTTCACACACTTTTTTATTATTGAGATTTGTCAAGATCATCAAAATAAGGATGTTGCATTGCTTTTTTGGCTGAGATTCTCCTTGATGGCTCATAAATCAACATTTTCTGCAACAAGAGACCAATCATCTTTAGTAGTTTACTTAAATATGCAAAGTAAAGAAGAAATAGAAAGAGCATCCAAAATTTGAAATGAAATGAAAATAGATGGAAGACACTTATATTAGGCATGCCAATATCTCAACTTAGTCACTTTGGTCATACATCTTCAATCGGAGTTCCAAGATACCTATTACACGCAACAAATTCCCCCATGAATAAAATAACTTGAAATTCGAGATGCTCTTATAATGTCTACATCATAGGTGCTCATGATAAGGTTAACTTCAAATGAATAACTTGAAATTCCCTCACCAAGCTTTGCACGCACTTTTGTAATGGCTTAAAATCGTAATTGAGATTTGTCATGATCATCAAAATAAGGATGTTGCATTGCTTTTCTGGCTCATAAATTTTCATTTTTTGCAAGGGGACACCAATCAATTTTTAGTAGGTTACTTACAAATAGGCAAAGTAAAAGAAGATGATAGCATTGGCATCAAACAAATTAATGTGCATACTTACAAATTAATCCAACGAACCATCTGGGTCTTCTCTACTCTTTATTGTGTCAAGTATTGCTTATGGTAGATTCATAGGCCTTCACAAGGTCTTGTTCAAAGGTCTACCCCCATATTTGGTCAAACGAATATTGAATGCTACGACAAGGTTCGAGTAATGAAGAATCTTACAATGCGTATCAAAGTCCTAAAACAACCAATATTAACACTCTTATGTGGGTACCTTTTAAGCCATATTCCAGTAACAACAACTAAGGCCCACACAATGACACAAGCAATAGTCTGTTCCCTCTTCGTTGTCTTCATCTGTACAATAACTACATAAACATGCCCTACATTGATATGTGCAACAAATATTTTGAAATTAGTCAACATTACGAATACACTACAAAGTAAGATCATCAAAATGGAATTTCAAAAACTAAGTAGATATATTACCTGGTTGAACTAGATCTGATACATGGTCAAAGTCGACTGATGATTCCATCTATGTTAGTTCTAATGTTGTCGAAGGGAGATACGTGTGAAGTGGGCTAAGATAACTTGTAAACCATTTGTCAACCCACTCCCCTGACTCACAATCATTCCAAGTTTGCATTGTACATGAAGAACAAAATCATGCCATCTTCAGTGTATCGATACTCCATGAACCTGCATTTAAGCTAAGGAAAGAGTGTAGCTCACTCGATCCTGTTAGTGTACAACAATCCTCATATGGTGCAATGTTAGTATCATCCATCAACCAAAAAAAATATATGAACTAAAGATATATCTTCATTACTTGGACCCATCAAAGCATTACACCACTCGACAATTGATCTTGCATCTATCAACTTTACACTATCTTTATACTTTAACTCTTCTCGTGCTAATGCTCTTTTCACACATGCTTCTGCACCATCATGCTCCCCCTTTCCATGCCTAGCCTCACAAAAGTTCCACATATGCTCAATAGGTATAATAACATGCATCTTGCTCAACCAGTAGAACATGCGCGAGTTCTTGAACTGTGCTACATAGTTATCCGACCATATTATATGCCGATTGTATGCTATGCCCCTCTGAGCCAAATCACCGTAGAATATTTGGAAGCAACCTTGCATGATCTCTAGAGAATGTGTGCGATCATCACTAATATAAAAGTGATACTCTCTCAATACCTTCCTTTGGTCCTCTGTACTATTAGCTGCATGAATGAATGCTATGTGCACAAATATTGAAACCTATGTGGAGTTGTAATATTGTGACTGCACCTCACGTTGTGGCCAGCTGTAGAGTGTAGTTCTCTACAAATTCAACCACTGATACTATGCTACCAACTGGAAAGGTGTTCTTGCATAGCTTGAATTGTGTGTCCAACCATTGGGCTCTATGGGTATGCCTTGCATACTCATACACTATATTGTCACAAAACATGGACATAAACTGATACACTAGAATCTTTTGAATAACAAAATCACACCTTTTTGCTTGAAACCCATCTTTTGTAGCATATGCCACTGTTTTATACTCCCCGAAATCTACTAATTTTTGTCCCACCTCATTTGTGCTTTCCATATGTTGACATACTAGCATACGTTGCAAGCCACTACAACACTCGCATGAACCATCCAAGCATGCTGTCCTGTAGAATATTTGGCCATCCTCTATTTCACATAATTTTTTTGATTAGAACTCTCTTGAAGATTTTGGTGGGGCTTCTAGGCCACAATCCTGTAAAACATCGTTAGTATGCAAATCTAAACATATAGAACGATAAACATTATAATGGTTAGAGAATTCAATATATAGTCTACAACAATAAGTAGTGCATGTGTGATTTATCTTGACATAAAAAGGTTTAAGCATTTCAAAAAATATTTGACAAATACTAATTTGATGATAATTCTTTTGAAATTTATGAAAAAATTGGGTTTGAGTCATATCCAAAAAATGCTTTGGATGTGGCTCACGATTTCGACTACCAATTCTCCTTCTTACCACATCCCTTTGATTCAGAGATGGCCTTGTATTATTCTTCCAATACTCTTCAATTAGTGTTCTCAATGCTTCAACAACTTTTTTATCTTTTTGTGACAGTCTCCCAGAGAATGCCCATAATTCATTTGAATCAGTGCCCTCAATTCTTTGCCTCCTTTGAATGACTTTTGATAAAGTTTTTCTACTAATTCTCATTTGTTCACCTGTGTTTCTAATTTGACGAGCTCTCTTTGTTTGAATGCTTAATAAAGTCGATGTAATGACACGTCAGGTGACATTACTATCCTTTGAGTGTGAAGTCTTACCCACTCTCATAAACATCCATTAGATTCTTCACAATAGTGTTTTCACTTCATGCATTTGATGTTCTCAACCCAAGAGTCTTCATTTCAACAAATAGTTGACATCTTGTAGTCTCATTTAGCCTTTCAAAGAAGAATTTCCAAATCTTATCAACATATCTTCTACAAGTGCGTGCTAAAATCTTATCTTCCATGTGCTACAAAATATCCTCATCAATATTAATCAAATACTTTGGCTTTCTATGCAAAATTATAGGTGGTGTTCTCTTAGGTACATGCATTTAAACATTAGAAATTTCATCAATATTTAATTGAGTTGGGCTAGATTGCCTACCTTCGATCGAGGGTGGAGTAGAAGACATACCTTGAGGTTCATGTGGGGATGATGGCATACCTTCTTTTTCAAATCCGAGTGATGATGTACTCTCAACTTGAGATGCAGTGGATGGTGTCCAACCATATTCACTTGTGGTAGATGGTGTCCCTCCATATTCACTAGTGATTAATGGTGTCCCTTCGTATTCACTTGCGGTAGACGGAGTGTCTCCAACTACGGTATCCAAATCTATCCTACCACGACTCTTTCGCATTCGTGCCCTTTGTGCTGCTAATGCCTAGGTTCTCTTTTTGATGGTTGAGGTTCCTCTTCAATTGGCCTGTTTTCATCAATCGTATCTAATTTCTTCTTTTCATGATATTCTGCCACCCGTTCTCTCTCCTTTACTTTGAAGGTTTCATACTCTTCGTCTGTTAGTTTATTCCTTCTTCGTTTCTTCGGCATGTCAGATAATTTTACTTGTAGCATGGCAATGAGACAAATATTAGTCCCTAAAAAATTTATCCATTCAAATAAATGAAATATATGTCATTCAAGGCTTCATAAAAAATACTTACAATCATCCTGTACAAGAGTATTTCTAGCATAGACAAAGGTGGTGCAAGGGCACCATATAAGTCCAATTTTCAAGTTTTGTCTATCTTGGTTATGTAATTGGTTTTAGGTAGGTTTTAGGTGTTGTCATCTAAATAAGCTCTTGTTAGACCATTTTCATATTGTATTAGGCATAGTGGGGTTCAAAGTTGCAAAATGCCCTGGTTTAAGTTTTGGGTGTTTGTATCAAGAGCTTTGTGAAGAGAATGATGAGTCAAAGGTGGATGAATATGAGAGAATGAAAGAATTTTTTTTTGATGGAATGCCTTAAAGAAATTTGGTAATCTGACATGTCATGATTAGAAGATAAGCTCAAAATGGAAGCATGGAAAAGGCATGTGAATTCAAATTCCCTGGCAAGCTAGTGGAGCATTGGCAAGCTAGGTCACTCACTAGTCTGCCAATGCGGTAGGGTTGAGAAGGTGGGGGCAGCATATGCCTCATAGAAATGGGGTCTCACGGTGATGTTGGGGGAAACATATGCCTCATAGAAATGGGGTCTCATGGTGATGTAATGTTGGGGGCAGCATATGCCTCATAGAAATGGGGTCTCACGGTGATAAACATATGCCTCATAGAAATGGGGTCTCATGGTGATGTAATGTTGGGGGCAGCATATGCCTCATAGAAATGGGGTCTCATGGTGATGTACATCACCATGAGACCCCATTTCTATGAGGCATATGCTGCCCCCACCTTCTCAACCCTACCACATTGGCAAACTAGTGGAGCGTTGGCAAGCTAGCTCACTCACTAGCTTGCAAATGTGGTAGGGTTGAGAAGCTAGTGGAGCGTTGGAAAGCTAGCTCACTCACTAGCTTGCCAATGTAGTAGGGTTGAGATGGTAGGGGCAACATATGCCTCATAGAAATGGGGTCTCACAGTGATCCATGAGACCCCATTTCTATGAGGCATACGCTGCCCCTACCATCTCAACCCTATCGCATTGGCAGGCTAGTGAGTGAGCTCACTATCTTGCCAAGCTCACTAGCTTGCCAATGTTACCACATTTTGCATACATTTATATGAAAACATTATTGTCAAACAACTCAAATGCTTTTTCCATGCTTCCATTTTGATCCATGATTGCAAGATAGGCTGTACCTTTCCACATGTTGTTAACTTAACCTTGAATAAAGAGTCTTGTAACAGTGGAGAGAAGTGTTAGAATCCCTTGTAGGTAGACTAATCAAGAAAACATTTAAAATATCACTAGTACAAAAACAACAATATATGACTAAATAAACTACTAAAAATTGTATATAAATGACTAATTTTGGTCACGTGACCATTAGTAGTTTATTGCCGGTCATTTATAACACGACCAAATTTATGACTAAACTATTTTAATAATTTATTTAGTCATTGATTGTTGTTAACTGGTAATTTATTTAGTCATGGTAATGATTTATTTAGTCATTATTTTAATCATTAATTTAGTCATATATTTAGTTATTAATTTAGTCATTGATTGTTGTTAACTGGTCATTTATTTAGTCATTGCAATCATTTATTTAGTCATTGCAATTTTTTATTTAATCATTGTTTAATCATTTATTTAGTCATTGTAGTCATTTTAGTCATTGTAATCATTTATTTAGTCATTGACAAAATCTTTTGCAGTATGCAAACTGTTGATTTATTATGCTTTTAAAATTGTTACAAAGAACTCTATATATAGTGTTTTGAAGGAAATACTGATATATTATACTTTTAAAATTGAAAAAAACTAAGATAGATCCTTCCACCTATAACTGTACATAAAATTTCTTGTTCTTTTTATCCAGCCTTGGAAGTTTTAAACCCACTAGTTTTCAAAAAGGGGCTCTTCCAAAATAAGCTTAAAGAAAGAAATTTAAATTATATACAATATGAACCAAAGTGTTATCTGATTGATAACCTCCATGAAGCATATTCTATGTATTAAATTTCATGTTATCTTGACTATAAACCCATAAATTCTTTATAGCATCTCCTATTTTAGATCTGCATGAAAGGAGAGAGAAATGAAAATAGTTAGTAATAGACAAATGAACAATAATATATTGGAATCAAAACTAGTAAATATATATATTAAATAAGGTGTACTTGTAATAAAAAAAGACCTAAAATGAACTAAATATTGATAAGCTACATAGTCAATACTTTTTGAAAATAAATCTAATCCTCACACCTGATAAGCGAATTAAAATAAAATAAGAAATGAGTACGCAAGAAAATACTAGGGTTTTATATGAAGACTGTGTGTCTTTGAATATTTTGATTCCTAAATAAATATATTAAAAGATGTATATGTAAATGATTAAAAATAAATGGGAATACATACTAAAATAATATGTGCAAATGGGAATATTTGAAAACCTTGGAGGTGTAGATATTCTAGTAGACTAATAAAAGGAAAACAAAAAAAACTTGGATATCCAATATGTGAAACTTTTTATTAACATGTTCATAAACACATACATTTCCTTTTTCCATGGACACAAGGATGTATTAAACCTAGCTTAAAAAATAAAATAAAATACAATATATTTTATTTTATTCATTGGAATATGTTACAAATAACCCCTCTGATTTGGGGCATTCTTGATGTACATTACCGTGTCATCAGTTTGCACTAAGTCTAAAAAAAAATTAACTAGAAAGAGATTTAGAAGTAGTCCTAGATTAAACAGCCATTAGGTGTATATGGTGATACAACCACCTGTGCATCTGGCGTAAAACCCTAGCTCGTGAAGGGCGAGAACACCGCTTGCAGTAACCCTATTCTTGGTACATCTGTGCAAACCAGAAGAGGAAAAATATATGATGTCAAAAGGGCATAAAAGAAAAAGGAGACAATACTAACATGTTATATATATATATATATGTGTGTGTGTGTGTGTGTGTGTGTGTGTGTGTGTGTGTGTGTGTGTTTGTTTGTTTGTGTATGTGTCTGTGGATAAATAATAAGATATATACCCTATATATATACCTGTAAGCAGAGTGAAGGAAAGAAAGTGTTAGGAAACAAAAAAAAAAATGCACAACTTGGTTGCAAAAATGATACCGGGAAGAATAAAACAAAATACATAAATGGGTGTGTTTAAAATTGAGATTGTTGCCTCAGACCAACTTGTCCAAAACATTATCATGAAGGAATTGATTAGCCCTGTCATTTTTTTTAACAAATAAACTAGATCCAACCTTCAATAGGGAAGGAGGAATGACCTTACCATCGCGCCTACCATGGCACCCCAAATAGACTTTGCAAATAGGCCAACAACACTTACAGGTAACATGGGAACCTCCATGAAATTGGCGTCATTTTGTCCTCCATCGCTTCCTCACTGCTTCTCAACCCCATAATGATTAGGGTTAATGTGCAAACTCGAAACAAATGCCCGTGTTCTAGTCGCACCCTTGGGGTTGTCTCTGAAAACACAAGTCAAACCCATGAGATCAAGGGTTGGATTCCATACCCGACAGAAAGGAGAACAAAGTAACATAAAAAAAAAAAGAAAATAGATAATCACACTCTTGATTCAGCCAACATCTCATCTGATCACCATTTGTTCCATGTCATTGCTAGGAGCTTGATTTCGTGAGAGTGCGTTGCTTCAAGAGATCTTCACAGCAGCGACTGGAGTTATAGAAGGGAGAACCAAAAATATATATGTATATATACTACTTGTAGGCTCTTCCATGGCGGCGACGACCTCTTCCACGGGTCAAAGAAGAATGGACAAAATAATAAAATAAAAAGAAAAGATTAGGGCAAGCAAACTAAATCTTCGGTTTCATGCATGGATTATTCCTTATTTATTATTTGTTGCCTTAAACCAATGCTGTAATGGCGCCCTAATCCGCCATTACCTTGTCCGCATGGGAAATTTCCTCTTTTAGGGATTGAATGGAATTATTGAGGTGCCTCAATTCACGTTGACCAAGGCAAATATCTTCATAATATTCAATTTTTGAGGGCATTACGTTTCCTAAATTTTGTGGGGAAGGGAACTTTAATAAAGTGTAAATAACAATCCATTGATGCTAGTGCATGCTAGGATATATATTATTACAAATCAATGGTGATAATTTTCCAACATTAGGGATTAAAATAAATGCATATGATGCTAAGTGTTATAATCATGTCCTTGCCACGAGAAATGCAAAAAAAAATTATATGGAAAAAAGTGGTAGGGGAATATACCCCATACACTTAAGGGAGAGACAGTAATAAGCTAAATAAGGTTTTATATTTAAGGTTCTTTCCTCTTAATTTGATCCTCTTTAATTTTTCTTTAAAGGAAAATTAAAAAAATGCAAATAAAGGAAATAAGATTTATTTAAGTCTTGTAATTTTATTTTATTTATTTTTGAAAACCTATTTCTTAGAGTGAATAAAAAGTGATTAAATTAAAAAATAGATAATATTATAATATAATATTATAATGTTATAATTTAATATTATATTATATAATATTATATAATATAATATAATATAATATAATATAATATTGTATAATATAATATAATATAATATAATATTATATAATATAATATTATATAATATAATATTATATAATATAATATTATATAATATAATATTATATTATATTATAATATAATAATTATATTATATTATAATATAATAATTATATTATAATTATAATATTATATTATATAATGTAATACAATATAATTTTATAATATTATATAATATTAAATACATTATAATATAAGTATAATATTATATTATTATATCATATCCACTTTAATATCACATTGTGTAATTTTTATTTGTGTGACTAATTATTTAGTCATTTTTATTTGCGTGACTAATTATTTAGTTGTGTTTTTACTTTATGATCAAATAAGTCACTTATGATGATAAAAGATAAATAATGTAAATGTTAAATTTTTTTATAAAATATGTGAAGGTCTTAAGACTGCACCGACCGACAGGCAATGCCTTCCACGCAATAGGTATTTTTGGTGCACCAAGCAACCTAGGCGACCAAATGACCTGCTTAAGTAGGGGTCCTATGAGGGGGGCTTAAGCTCTATGGATTATGATCAAATTTGAAAGAAAAAAGAATAGAGGAGTAATAGTCATTTATTTAGTCATTTTTATTTGTCTGACCAATTATTTAGTTGTGATTTTACCCAATGACCAAATTAGTCATTTATTTAGTCATTTATACTTGTGAATTACAAAAAATTAGTATAATTTAGTCATTTTTAGTCACGTGACTAAAATTTTTAGTCACGTAGTCATTTATTTGCCAAATTCTACTAGTGTATATCACAACTAAAAGTGATGAGGTAGGTTTAGTGATGAGGTAAATTTAGAAATATAGATGAAAACCAAAATAGTTTCTAAGATCTATCAATGTGGGAGGAGTATATTCCAATTTTTTAGAGACATGTATGGAAAATTTGGTAGCATAGACAAGGCAATTAGATGCTTGTTATAACTGTTTGACAAAATACCTCAATGAAATCTTCGAAGAGTGGTATGCACATCCATAATAAAGGATTGAGAAATGATGTTTTATTTTACTTCCTTAAAACGTATGTCATATATATGTGTATACAAAATGTGGAAGCATAGACAAGGTAAGTCAATTGTTAAATAACAAAATGCCTCAAAGAGATGTGGTTTAAAATGTAATTGGCAAGTGTATAGAATTGTGTAATTTAAAATGTGCATTGACAACCTAAGGTTATAATGACAAACAAACAATGATCAACATGGAATATGCAAAATAACAAAAGTGAAAGCAAGCCATTTAATAGAATGAAAGAAAATGTGTATAGACTTCACATACCTAAAAAAATAGAGTTTCAAATGGAGGAGTTCTGTACCCAATTATGTAGCCTTAGCTTCGTCTTTCTTCAAACTCCTCAACAATTTGAATTTTTCAAAAGCTTGTTCCCCTCCAAACTTCAATTGTATATGAATTTTCATTGGAATTCAAACTTGAATTGATATTATATTAATTTCAATGTGAAAACTCTACTATTTCATGCAAAGGTGGTGGAAAGATGAAAAAGGTGGTGGAATGTGAAAAACATGCATGCATAGTTCACAACATCATCAAAAAGCTACTTTTTGTTGGAGCACGTGCAAAACTAGGAGAATATGAAGAATGTGGGCCTTGAGATCATGGGTATATTGAGTTTTTTACTATTTTTAGAGCAAGACAAAACACGCTCAAGTTATAACACGAGCACATTATTTCTTGCTAAAAATGGTCATGTCTCTACTTCTTCAAAACACGCTCACGTTATGAGAAAGTTGGTTTTTTAATAGATTTGTTTTCTCTCTTTGTCTATACCCTATATACCCTAATTCTATCTCTCTCCCCTCTACCCTTATACCCTAATTATTTCTCTCTCCCATCTACCCTCTACCCTTAACCCTCATACCCTCTATCTATACCCTCTATCTCTCCCCCACTCCCTCCCCCTATCTCTCTATCGAGTCTCTCCCTCCTACCCCCTCTCCCTCTCTCAACTCCCTCTCTCTCACTCACTCCTTCTATCTCTCTCCCCTCTACCCTTAACCCTTATACCCTCAACCCTTAAACCCTAATTCTAT
>VDFB02137700.1:34633-52154 GCA_007258455.2 Sequoia sempervirens
TATATTTAACAAAATAATCACTTATCGCCATCTGATGATCACTCTTCGCAAGGGAAATATTCAAATGCTCATGTTGAGGCGTACTGAAGCCCTGTACAAACCATCTAAATAGAAATTAAACTATGAATCAATAATAGTTTGATTTTTCACTAACTAACATCTATAACAATGAATGTAAATTGAAATTTAGTAATTTTCCTCATACCTCCCCTGTCAGAGCCATCGAGGATTCTATGGCAGATGAAACATCGATCTCCATTGCCCTCGTCACATTCGGAGGTGTTTCCGCTTGCAACATCTAAAAATAAAACAACAAATTATTCAATCACAAAAACTACAATAGCAATCTGTGTCATGACTTATAATGTATGAGATAATGAACAAATTTTGAGTACTTATTAAACTATATATTTTTACTATCGTATACTATTTTCCCTATCATATCTTGTTAAAGCCGCGATGTTTTAGGCTTTTTTACCCATGCTTAACGAAGGCTGGTGAACGTTTGATAAAATGCTTTCATAGACATGTATATTAACTATAATTGAAATGAGAGAGGAACTATTTCAAAAATGTCTCAAAGAAATGGGGTCTCGTGGTGATGGAATGCCATTACAAATAAATTTCCATCACGGTGCATTTGAAGGGCATTTTTTAGGAGATACCTTCCCTATGGTGGCCATTGCTTATTATGCTTTGATGAAATTTTCCAAGCATCCATGGTTTGTTGGAAAGCGCACCTATTTTTAGGCTTTTAGCATAGCAACAAATTAGTGGTTGATAAAATGCTTTGGTACACATGTATGGAAAATGTGAATTTATCATAGAAAAGGTGGTGAGATTTTTGAAGGAATGTCTCGAAGAAATTTGTCTCATGGTGATGGAATGGCATTCCATCACCATGAGACTGCATTTCTTCAAGGCATTTTTTCAAACTACTAATTGCCTTGTCTATGCTATTGCTTACTACTATGCTTTGATATTTTTTTCAAAGCATCCATAGTTTGTTGGAAAACACCTTTTTTAAGATTTTAGCCATAGTAGTTAGGAAATGAACTGTTTGATAAAATGCTTTAGTAGAGATGTATGAAAAATGTGGTAGCATAGAAAAAGCGGTGAGCTATTTGAAAAAAAGTACTCAAAGAAATTGGGTCTCATGGTGAGACCAGCATTTTCTTCCGAAGGAATTTACCTATTAACTCATTGCCTTGTCTATGCTATTCAGGTTACTATTTTTCTTTCATATATTCCTTCCAAGCATCCATAGCATAGACAAGGTAGTGAATTGTTTGAAAAGATTCCTCGGTAAAAAGTGGTCTCATGGAATGCCATGACAAACAAATGCAATTGGAAGCTACTCCTACTTATTACTTATGCTATGTGAAGTAATTGCATCATTGCTTATGTTGACTTTCTAAACAACTAAATTGTAGTTGAAATTTTGTCATCTATCAATATCTAGTTATTAGTTATGGAATGTGAAGCAATGCTTTGGGTTTGAAAGATGTGCAATGCAACGTAATAAACGATATGAATATAAAATACAAAAATCTATTAAGAAGTAAAATTCATTATATAAACTCTTTATTCTATTGCATGTAGGTTTGACTAAATCCACTAGCACTAGGAGGTGTTCCCATGAAACCTCCAATATTAGCCTATTCAACATCGAAAATCACATATTAAAATACTATTCATCAAACAATGCTATTAACATGTAATAAATTTATAATTGTTTACTAGTTACATACCTCAACGGTAGGTGCAATGGAGAAATAAGCAGATGTAGGGATGGTGTATCCAAAATCAACACTGTGACCCTACAATTTTATTAAAATCATAAAACTAAATTAGTTAATCTTGCATTTCAAAATCAAAATTTAATAAATTAAATTCAATGAACATGCTAACTTTTACCTGAGTATCAATGCCATACGCCTCATGCAAAATGTTAGTTTCCCTCTCCATCTCCATAGCTGTAGATGGATCCTGTGTTTTAGCCTCTTGAGTGTCAGTGGGGTCATATGAACAAGTCGCTCTGCAAGATTAACACAAATGGGTTCGAAGGCCACCACTCGAAGACTCCCATGGATGGTGTTGTAGAATAGGGTTGGCATGTTGGATGACACTCTGGGTCAAAGAACTAATGGCCTGCAAAGTCTCTACGTCAGCACTCTCCTTCACGGCAGAAGGGATAACGGTGTGCTCATGAGGCAGCCTAGCGAGAGGTCGTCTCCCTTGCCACGTAGGATCCTACTGTGCATTGGGTCTATCTTGAGCTGACCCCCCACCTCTCCTTTGGAAGTCCCTCAAAATAATTTGGGATTTTGTTCAAGATGAACTCACAGTATAGTTTCCTAAGGAAATACTGTAGGACTTCACAATTGTTACACAGTGGGTAATCAAAAACCAGGTACCACCTAGTTGGTATGAGTTTTCCATAGTCCATGAATGTTGTAGAACAAATTTCTGGATTTCACTGTGAAATCCAGAAATTTGTTCTACAACAGGTACCACCTATCATAAAAAAAGTTTCTAATCTATTGGTGGTGGCACCAATGAATAGGAAACCTCTTTGCATTGAGGGTAATATTTTCATTTGTGCGTGGGTCAGTGAATAATGAGCATAAATCACCTTTTGTATTTTTTAAATCTTTTACATCTTTATATGATAATTTATTCGTGTAATAATCCCTAGCCGCCTACCACCTATCTTGCCATCCAGTTAATTGTTTGTTGATTGAATCTACATTTTTTAACATTTCTTTCAGTGAAGTTGTCAGGGTCATTCTTTCTACAGTTGAACCGTTTGGATCACTCAACCTCCTGATTAAATCTTCAATTTCTTTTTTATTGTTCTCAATTTCACTCATTAAATTTTGTTGAGTGTTAGGAGGGTGTTGAGGGATTGGTGAAGGAGTTTGTTGTTGTGGTTGATTAACTTGAGGATTTTGTTTTTGAGTATTTTGTTCTTGTTGTTATTGTTGTGCTTGTTGAGGATTTTGAGGAGGGTTTGCAGGTTGATTAACATCTCATACAAATTCAAAAAATAAATATCACATACAACCTAAAACTAACAAATTCAAAACAAAAAAAAACAATCCTTACCTCTCAGACCTCCTCATCGACGTGGCAACATCCTGGTGATGAAACAGCAACCGTTGATGAATAATTTCACAAAATAGCTCCTCCTAGAACACAAGCATGGAATATTGGGGGTTTTGGCCATGGGCAACAAAAAAACACAGTGAGAAGTGAAAATGAATTTGTTTTTTTTTTCTTTTAATAGGTCATAACATGAGTGCGTTATGGGCTCGTTGTGGCTAAGCCTTAGGCTCGACACACCAAGCCATAATGCAAGTGTGTTATAACATGCTCGGGTTATGAGTTTTCAAAAAAAAAAAGTGGCCACAAAGTGGCTACCCATCTTCATGCACCTGCCCAAATGTTATATTATAATTATTTTATTTATTTCTAAATAATATAAGATTTCTTTTTTACAACATAATCTAATACTTACCAATTAATTTATTCTTTATAATATTATAATAAAAAAATTAAACAAAATTATAATTAATTTTTAATATTTAATTTACTTTGTATAATATTAAACACTTTCAATATCTTATTTATAATTGATAGTGAATTATTAAGATGGTGATAAGATTTCTGAATTGAAATTATGTGTTTATTTTGACATCAATGTTTCTAATCATACTCCATGATCCATCATCAAGATAAGATAGAAAGAAGAGTCAATCCAAAAATCTTTTTTTTAATTCGTAAGAGATAATTATATTAAGTTTCCAAAAAATTTACATCGCGTCTGCAAAGCGGTTTGCAAAATTGCAGGAAGTCACCCTTACAAGCCAGCTAAGAGTCCATTCATTTGTCACGACAGGCCCCGTTGGCCACTAAAATTGTTGACTTTACTATGCCCATTTCCCTAAGACCAGGGAGGCAAAATGAAAAGCAGACACCAAACTGAGGAGAAATCCAAAAAAGAAGACACCAACCACCACCCATATGAAACTATATAGACTATAATATTTTGATTGAAAACCCTAAGCAACCTACCCGACCACACAGACACCAACTAGAAGCTGTTCATCTTAGCAAATTGGTCAAAATCTGCCACCCAATCAAAACCACTAACTGACTCCATCATTAGTAGCTTTTTCAAGAAACTAACCCCGTAGGCTACAATTTGGCGATACTTAACCAATGCCATGCCTTTGAGAGCTCCAGTAGCAAGAGATAAACCTTTATGACTTCACCTATAACCCTAACCAACGGAAGATCATGGGGTTGAGGCGCTCCATGTCCTAGGAGAGTCGATTTCATCACCTCATCCAAGTTGCCTAGGAGCTCTTTTTTGAATAACTTGCAGACTATTGCCTTTGCCTCAGCTTTGGGAGTCCTTACATCAAGAAAATATGCCAAGAAACAGGAGACAATGTGGGTGTTAACCCAAAACATCTCTCAATTCACCAAAAAAGCCTTGCCCAGAATCATCTTCACAGCTACCACAATGTGAGGATCAATCCTAAGCATTATCCTTTTCAATCACTGGTCGATAATGTTCTTGAATGCAGTCCAATCCAAAATCATTTTAAATATCCTTATAATCTAATATTATAATTATAACTTTATATTTTAAATTTTAATTTTAACATCATATTTTTTTGTTTTAGTACTGAAAACTAATTCTAGCTTTATATTATTAATCATTAATAATTTATAGTAATTAGATATTAAAATTATCAAATATTTTTCTCATATTTTTAAAATTTGTTAATATTTTTTTATAATATCACAATGTCTTTACATTAGAAAAAATACTAACATTGTTTTCTAATAGTAAATTTTTTAGAAAAATTAGTTATTCTAGTGTCCATGAATTTAGGACAAAAAAATCATACTTTACAAATAAGATATGCACACTTAAATAATATAATTATTAAAAATGCTTAAATAATATAATTATTAAAAAATTATAATAAATTATAGGATATGTACACTTAAATAATATAATTATCAAAAATATTAGAGCAATGAGTGCGAGTGGGAGCATGAGAGGAAAGGCGTGCTGAGGGAATTTAAATTCCTCTGAGGGTGAGGAGGAATTGGCAGAGGCAGAAGGAGATCCTGCAGATGCGGATGGAGTCCAAGTTTTGTTGTGGGTTGTGATTCCTACAGGGAAGGCTAGATGCTCTCTTTTGCGGCTCTATTTTGAGCTATTCTCTATTTTTACTATGGAGGCTTCACGAGAATGTTTGTGTTGTTGGTTGTGAAGGTCTTGGAGATCTCTTTTTCTTGTTGTGGGATGCAGTCTGTTCTAGAGCTTCTTCTTTGCTCCTTAGGCTGTGGTGTTTGGTGTGGCAGCTTGGTGTTCTCTTCATGATCTAGCTTTGTCTGCCTAGTGTTCTCTAGTTGCTGCTAGCCTTACAGATGGTACAGGTGTGCTTGGGGCTTCTGAGGTGGAATGGTGGATTGATGGGCTTATTTTTACTCCTATTTGGCATAATAGGAAGGCTGGTGAGTGCTTTGTGTTGGACTGTTCTGCTGCTTGGTTCCTCGTGGTCTCCCTTTGCCCCTTCTAGCTATGTGGCTGGTGGTATTTTTTTGGGGGTTCCTACTCTTGGCGAGTTTTGGTTGCCTCTGGTTATCCTATTGTGGAGTGGGTGGTTGTTCCTGGATGTGCATGGTGGTCTTTTGTTTGGAGGATGGTCATTCTTCTTGCTTGGGTTGTGGTCGGTGATGTTGGCATTGATCTGGTTGATGTGTGGCATCTCGTGCTCTCTTTTTGGCTACCTTCTAGGCAGTGGATGTGTAGTAGACTTTCTGAGGATGACTAGTTGCAGAATGAGCTTATTTTTGCTCTGACTTGGTGTAGTTGGAGGGATTGGGTTTTCTTAGTGTTGGCTTGTTCGGTTTCTTGGTTTTCCTTGATCTTCTTTCGCTCCTTCCTACTACCTTCTTGGTGGCTCTTTGTTGTTTTCTGGCAACTCTCTTTGTAAGTGATGTGGGAGTGCGTTGGCTACTTTTTGGAGTTGAATAGGCATATTTTTGTCCCTATTCGGTGTAATAGGGAGGCTTGGGGGTTCCTATTGTTCGATTGCTCTGCTTTTGGCTTCCTTTTTATTGTCTTTCATTTCTTCCTAGTTCTCTTTGTTGGCTTGTGGGCTACTTGTTTTTTTTGTACCCTTCGGGCTTTCTGGTCTTGGGGGTTGTCGGTGTGGTTTTGTTGGTTTGGGCAGGGTTGTCTCTGCCCTGTCTTTCTGTGGATTCTATCAAGTTTCTTATGGAGCTGATGGTTATGTTTGTTTCCCCCGATTTTGGTCGGGTGCTTCTAGCTAGGATGAGAGTTCTTCTATTTTCCCAGTTGTTGTCTTTGGTTAGGGGTGCTTTTCCTGCGTCTGATGGGATCTTTGTTCTGTTAGAGGTGGTGATGGAGTTGGTTGCTTTGGGCCTGTGGTTGCTAATGAAGGTTTATCTGGCTGAGGTGTGTGCTATGGGGTCTTCTCTGCTGATGACTTGTTGGCTAAAGGGTCATGTTGTTTTGGACTCTATTCAAATATTTTGTGGCCTTGTTCTCATAGCTGGGTGGTTTTCAAGTCTTAATCCTAGATCCCAGATGTTTTGTTCCTGGTGCAGGGCTTTCCAAAGGAGGCTACAGTTGTTTGCTTGGCTACTATGTCAGATTTCTCCTTTGGTCCTTTGGAGGTGGTCCCCCCTCAGCAGTTGTTCTTATTGAGGTGGGCAGTTCTCCTATGGAGGTGGAGGTTGAGGGTGTTGGTGATGTCTGGCTGTGGTGGCTTTAATGATTGTTTCTTCCTCTCCAATAAAGGGGAGCTCACTCCTTTAGAGGTGGAGCTGGAGTTGGTTTCCTGTTACCAGGTGAATCTGAGCTGCAAGGAAGTTGACTTATTGCAATTTTCTATGGTGGATCAAATTGTCTCTATGGAGGTGGGTTGTTTGGTCTTACTAGTGGTTCTTATTAGTGTGGTCTCTTCTCATTTAGTGATGATTATCTTTCTTGGCTCATTGGTGTCTTCCATGAGCGGTTGGTTTGTTGATGCCTAGCAGATGCAGGTGGGATCTTTGTGTAACTAAAAAGGTTTTTGGTCCCAGTTAAAAACCAGTTGGTTTAAGGGTCTTTGGTCCTTGATTGTCTGTAAGATGCAATGTGTGTAGTCCTGTTTATCTGTTGTGGTTGTTGTGGAGCTGTTGTTGGTCTATGGTTTATCTTTTAGGCAACTTGTTTTCCTTTGTACTGGGCTCCGGGCCCCATCAAAACCTATTTTTTACCCTCTAATCAAAACAATTATTATAATTATTAATTGACTTATTTTTTAAATTTTACATTATAAAATTATTTTTTATTTTTTCTAAATGATATTGAAAAAAAAATCTTACAAACATAATATAATATTTTCCAATTAATTTATTCATTATAATATTGTAATACAAATATTAAAACAATTACTAATATTTCTAATTAACTTTTGATTTTTAATGTTTATTAACTTATTTTTTACATAATACATATCTAAATAATTATTAACTAAAATTATTTTTTATTATTTATTAGTAAATAATTATTTTTACTAGTATTTTACCATAATTTTTTTTTTGATACGTAAAATGTAGGCAAGTTGCATGTATTATAGTGAAAATTCAAAATTTTACAATCGTTTCTTGCCTACAGAAGGTTAGGCAATACAGTATCATTTCACTTTTGTACAATCAAACAAAAAACTAGCCACAATTTTATCTACCACAAAACTCCTTTATATCGTTGACGAAGGCAACCTTGCACTCACAAAAATTGCCACCCCACCATACTCCCTTCCTCAGTCCTCTGCACCATCTTCTTCATCATAAAACCTTGTGGATTCCACCAGGTTTGTGAACTCTTAGCACCACTATAGACCCACTACCTCTTGCACCCTTAGCTTGCGGCATAGGAAGTTATAGCCGATGGTTGCCCAACGGTGGCATGTGGCCAGTCCAGCCACGTCCTTGTTCATTATGAAGGGGTTCCAAACCACCTCCACCCCTTACCTGAACATTTTGTCTATATCATTCGGCAGTGGCAGACCAACTCCTAGCTCCGCCACTGCAACCACGTCCACATCGCCCACCAATATTGCCACCTTGAACACCGTTCTCAGCATCACTAGACAATGCAACTTCGGAAGGTTCAAATCCAGCATGGAGGCCAAGAAACACAATGATATATCTATGTTCGCTCGTACCCTATTCTTTGAGAAGCACAAATCCTTTCCAATGACCATCCTCACAGCCTCAAGGCAAAGAATATCTTTGATCAGGAAAATTTTCGATGGTCACCACTGATTACATCTTCTATTGATATCCTACAAAAGTTGATTACTTCTTTGAGCTTCCCAAATTGATTGGAGTATCCATTTTCGATGGTCACCACTGATTACATCTTCTATTGATATAGGTGCTCAATCGGTGCATCTCTCGGGGTGCCAACCACCCCCATTTATTGCCCCTACCTCCTTCCTCCACTAACGCCAACAGCCATACAATTTCTTTGTTGGAAAAAAAAATTGGCTTACGTCTTATACCATTTGATATGGTTGGTGTCCATCACCAAGAGGGATTTCAACATTTTTTCACTTCTCCCGCTTTCCCAAGCCACTACACATGTTTCAACCCCTCTCCTAGTTCTACGGCTGATCTCTAATGGTACGAACAATTAATGTTCACCTCCAAAATTGCATTTAGGCATTGTGCTTCCAAACTTCATTCCAAATGAGATAATGATGACCAAGCCCTATGTTAGGACATGTCACATCCCCTGCTCTTGGAAATAGTGATGTGTCTAAGAATAGAGGGCATATCAGTGTAGAGAATATTTTCCTTCGCCATCTCCCTAACTCTGAAAATGCCCATGTTCCCAATCCGATCATTTGGCATGGACATACCTCTCTCATGACACATGGGCAACAGACTTATCCATCCCTAACACCTTTATTTGATAGGGCATATGCCTCTCTGTTACCCTCCTTGTATATGTGATTTATTGTGTACCTCTCAAATGTTTGCAAAAAATCCATTGCCTTAGAGAGCAGGGCTCTAAGCTTCTAGTTGGGGATGGTACCACTTCTAAGGGTGTTGAATCCCCTTCAATTGCAATTCTGGGAAATCCTAATTCCTTGCGCATGCTCATCCCATGAATGATAGCCATGAATTTCACTTCATTGTATGTCCCTTCTGATAGCCTCTTTGCAAAGGAAGAAATTGTTTTTCCTTGCCAATCCCTGATAATACAACCTATACCTAATGGACCTAGGTTACCTTTAGATTCCCCGTCGAAATTCAACTTATACCATCCATGAGGTGGAGGTGTCCATTCTACAGAAGTTCTTCCTTGCTCGACCTTATTGCCTCCATTACCAACCCAAGAAGAGATTATAAGGGAAGGCCAAGCTGCCCTTAACTTCACATCCCAATTCAAGAAGATTTTATCCTTCATTATTTTTTCCTCCAGCTTGGCATTCAACGTTTCTATTAAGGCAACCTCGATTTTGTTGATGAAGGAAGCACGACCCATCTTCTTGTCCTAAAATAATCACCTATTTCTTTCTTTCCATAGCTCCCACACCACTATTGATGGACTGAGGGTCCAAATATCACCAAACAGTGATTTCTTCTTCAGAGATGGCCAGGATTGAAACTAGCTGAGCAGCTCCCAAGGCATGGTGCAAGCTCAACCCAATCTTGCGCAAAGCCACCTCCAACATTCCTAAGAAAAGGGCATCCTAGGAGGATATGGTCAACTGTCTCTTCTGCCTTCGCACACAAAATGCATCTCGATGGCCCCTGAAAACCTAGGCATCAAAACTTTTATGTTGTTAGAATCTTATATTGAATGCCCAAGCAAAGGTACCTGCTTTGGGGAGGCAAGCACTACTCCAGAAAAGGTGTAATGGGAGGTTTTCCATAATTCTACCTCTCATTATGTAGTAATTTGTATCCATCTTTTACATTATACCTCCTAGACTTAGCCCCAACCTAGATCAATGAGTCTATACCATTTTGCAAGCAAAGAGTTCTATCTTTAACTACTTCATTCAGACATTGAACCTCATCCAAGGGTAAGTTGAGGTTTGTGAAATATCTCCATTTCCAACTTGAAATTGTGTTGCTGGGATCTGGGACTATGTAATACTTTACTTTCTCTCCCCACATATTTTTAAGGGTTTTTTTGACCTCTCGCGCCTCAATTAAGCTATCCAGGCTCGGGAGTCTCGCCTAGGAATCTTCCCAGAATAGCACCCTACTACCATCTTGAATGTCCCAGGAGAGATAGTCACAAATTACTGGCTTACATTTTTGGATAAAGTTTCAAATCTAAGATCCCTGTGGAGGATTGGAGATTGATAGAATATCACCATCGTTGTCACTCTTAAGATACTTATGATGCAAGATTTTATCCCATCTCCTTTGTGGCTCGCAATGCATTTGCCACACCATTTTTGCTCCAAGTGCTCTATTTTGTAACTCTAAATGTTTGAAACCAAGTCCTCCATCTACTTTGGGTCTACATAATTTCTCCCATGCAATCAAAGCTATTTTCCTTTTCTCCTCATTGCCCTGCTAGAAAAATTGCCTATACATCCTTGTCAATTTTTTTGCACATCCACTAGGAATGCAAAGAGCTGACATGAGATAATTCTGAAGGGCCGAGAGGATAGATTTTATTAGAGTGATCCTACTAGCCCAAGTTAACCATTTTTCCTTCCACAAGTTCACCTTCATGTTTTTTTTGAGATTCAGAGGATCCCATAGACCAGTCGATCTTGTTCCTTTTGCTAATGGAATTCCTAACTATGTGCAAGGAAGTTCACCTTTTCTGAAGCCTAATTCCCTTAGGATTTCTTGCTCCTTGCAAGCCTGAGTGTTGAAGAAAAAATCTTTAGACTTCTTTTCACTGACTCTTTGACCTGCTGCTTTGGCATACTTCTTGAGGATTGTATTCAAGAAAATTGCCTCCTTCTATTTGGCTTCCCCCAACAAAGTTGTGTCATCAGCAAATTGCTAATGTGAAACTACCTATAAATCACTTGTAATACCAATGCCTTTAGTTTGGAAGACTGAATCCCAAAGGTTATTGATCTTCCTAGAGCCTCCGCCATCAAAATGTATAAGAAGGGGGAGAGAGGGTCACCTTGTCGCAACCCTCTAGAGACCTCAAAAAAACTTTCATGCATTCCATTCACAAGAACAAAAAACTTGGGCATGGAGATGTAGGTGAAAATCTAGTTTAGCCATCTCTTATTGAATCCAAAAGCTTCAAGGACCTTGATCAAGAAGTGCCAATCTATTGTATCATAGGCCTTTTTTATGTCCAATTTGATTATCAAGCTTGCCTATTTATTTTGTTGAATTGAGTGTATGGCCTCTTGAGCAATGATGATGCCATCCATGATTGCTCACCCTAGTACAAATCTTGTTTGTTCCTCTACTATTACTGATGGAAGAACGAGTTTTAATCTGTTCACCATTGCCTTCATCATGACCTTGTATATTGTATTGTAGAAGGAAATTGGTCTATAGTCATCTAGAGTGTTTGTGATTTCTTTCTTGGGGATCAATGCAATGAAGGTGTTGTTAACTTCATTTAGAAGGTTGCCCGAGTTCCATGACACCTCAATTGCATCTGTCATCTCATCACCTACTAGATCCCAAAATTTTTGAAAAAAGCTTGTTGGGAAACTGTTTGGGCTAGGTGCCTTGTCTAGATGCAACTGAAAGAGGGCTATTTTAATTTCTTCCTTTGAAATTTTCTCATTCAGCATCTTATTTTTAGCTTCACTAACTAGTTTGGGGATGCATCTTAGAAGATCTTGCTAGTGGTAGAAATTCAAACCTTCATAGTTGTTTAATAGATCATTAAAAAATCTCACTGCTTCCTCTGCTATAGCCCTGGGATCATCTACTATGGACCCATCTGACCGCTTTAAGCTCAATATTCTATTCACACTTCTTCATTGCCTTGTGCTATTATGAAAAAAAATTGTGTTCATATCCCCTTCTTTGAGCCAAAGTTCCCTTGATTTTCATTTCTAGAAGACTTCCTCTTTGGCCAAGATATCCTCATATTACCCTAGCAACTCTTTCTCCTTAAGGTAGCACTGCAAATTCATACCATTCCTCATAATGTCCTCCTCCACCCCTTGAAGATCTTCTTCAATGTTTTCTTTCGTTTCAAAGATATTCTTGAAGTAGTTCTAGTTCCACTCCTTAATTTTCTGCTTTAGCCACTTCAACTTTGATATAAAATAGTACAACTTTGACCCTTTCACCTGTATCTCCTTCCACCACCCAGCCACAAGATCAAGGAATCTTGGATCCTTGTACCACATGTTTTTGAATTTGAAAGGAGACCGAAACAAGTTGTGATCCTCCTGTATCTCCAATTGAATTGGAAGAAGGTCTAAACCCACACTTGGAGATATGGTGGCATCAAAGGTGCATTGAAAGCTATCTAATCCTCCCTAGAATAGGAATCTTTCCAATTTTTCAACTATCATCCATGGGCTAGCCTGCTTGTTTGTCCATGTGTACGTGCCATTCTTCAAGTCAATGTTCAACAATTGGTTTCTCATCACCCATTCTCTGAAATCTTTTTGTGATTGGTTTCATTTTTGTATCCCACCTACTTTATCCTTGTCTTCTAATAAGGCATTGAAATCTCCTGCCAATATGAAATTTTCTCCACTCTTTTTCCTTAGAAAATATTTAATTTCTTGCCACAAAATTTGCTTCCCAATACATGAGTTGGGCCTATATACATTGATCAGACCAAAGGCGAGCTTTGACACAATGCTCCATACCTTGCAACACTACCAATATGGGTTCCCCACCACCATCTCGACCATCTCAACCTGCACCAAGCTAGGCTTCCAAAAGGTTGCAATCCCACCTAAAGCACTATTTGTTTGAACTCCTTCCTCGTTCCATCTCCACAGCTTTTTCTTTAGAGCCTCTAGATCATCTTTGTTTAGCTTTGTTTCCTAGATAAGTATTATGTCTGGCCTAGTCAAAGCAATCCTTCTTTTGACCAGGCACTGCTTGTTAGGGGCATTAAGTCCCCTAACATTCTAGAATGATAATAGTTTCATGGCGACCCGGGAAGGGGGGTTCCCTTCCCTGATTTTAGCATTGTTGTGAGTTTTTGTTGCCCTTCTGCATCTCCATCTAGTGATCTTAATTCCTGCATTGACTTTCTTCCTCTAGTTTTCCCTTTCCCACAATTTGGTTTGGATTTTGTGGACATGTTTTGTTTAATCCCAATTTTTCCTGTAGGGGTGATATCCTCCACTTCCTCTTCAGACTCTGCTACAGCTTCTAGCATCAACTTCTACTCTAATGGAAGAACTAACCCATTGAGAGCTTCATCCACTTCCTCCTTTGCATTGTCTGGGTAGAACTAAATCTGTTGTACTTCATGTGCCTTGTTTGTCTCTCCTTCGCCCAAAGCAATTTGCATGAAATTTTCATTTATATCTTCCCTTAAATATGCATATTATCTATCTTCCTCTGAATTTGAAGACTTGAGTGGGGATTTTAGGGGGACATCATGATTGGTGTTTCCCACCATATCCTTATTTTCTCCAGCAATTGTCCCTTGCTCTGAAATGACCTTAATATTGTCACTAATGTTCATCTCCAATAATATTGTTTCCTTCAACAAGGTCTTGAGCTCCTCAAGGTAATCCATACTTCCAGACCAATTCAAATTCATTCCTTCCTTCACAAACTGAGGAGGCAGGGTGCCCAATCTCTCCATTGCAACTTCTCAAGATTGCTCTCTATCATTATTTTCCTCCATCGACCCATCAGGGACTTCTCTTCGAGGAAGCCTTTTCCCAGGCCATCCTCCATCTAGGGATAAGTCTTGCACTTTACCTATTCCCTTCGAACAATTAGCAATGTATCTCTTGCTCAATATGCATCTTCCTCCCTTTGTATCCATAGTTACCTTTTGGATCCATTCCCCTTTCTTTGTTAGAATTTCCGAATTGTCCAAAAATTTATATTCCATGTTAATTTTAACCAGGATCTTGGCTATGCCCAATTTTCCCATGACAAAATCCTCTTTGAAGCTAATTATTGTTCCTAGGGCACCTTCAATCTTCCCCAGGGTTTCTTTGCACCAGTATTCTAAAGGAAAATTTTCCAATGTTATCCAGTGGGGGTAATATTTCAATTTGTGTTGCCTAAGGTTAAAGTTTGGTTCCCAATTTTTCTTATAGAAACAAAAACCCTTAAAAACAATGGTTCCCCATGTAGAATTTTTCCTTTGAGGCCTGGCTCCTCACACTCAAAAAAAAAAAAGGTTATCAACTAAGGGTTTAGCTCTTACCCGGCCTTCAAAGCGCTCATTGATCCAGTGGACAATCTCCTGAGTTGAGGCATCGCTACTAGTCCATTTGATGAACAAGCCACACTCCTTCAGAAAATCCTATCAAGGTTGCAAGTAACTATTTGGGATTGACAATATCTTGTTGCGGTGATGTGTCGGAGTAAAGGTTTTTCCCTTTTGGAAGCTGGCCTTTGGAATCCAAACCATGTTTGTGCATTTAGGGCCCCCATTCCCATTTCCCTTCCCAAATTGATGTTATTTTGGTTCTTCCTTGGCCTCCACACAGCATCAATTTGCCTCTTTGATTGGAAAGGTGGTCTTCTTTATCTTTGATTCCCTAACCACCCATACCTCTACATTGGTTGCCTCCCTATCCTCCTAGGTTGGAATTGATTGCCATGTGTTTGATGTCTTGACTTCGAAGGGCCTCCCTTTGTTTGATTGTCACCTGTTTGCTGATATGTGAAGTCTCTTCTCCAGCCATTTCCATTCTATTGTCTGCAACCTTGACCCCACTCATAGGTTCGCTCCTTTTTTCGCTCTCGTTGTCACTCCATTCCAAAATTTCTCAAAATCATTTACCAATTCATTTGACCCCGTTCATAGGTTCACTCCTATTGTCGCTCCTTTTTTCACTCCCGCTATCGCATTCATTTATGAAATTAGTATTTTACCATAATATTATTTTTTAATCTCTATTATATGTTTCAAATTAACTCATTATTATATGATAATACTATTAATAACTTCATGTTTCTAATTTTAATATATTTTTATTAATATTCTCCACATAATTTTGTTGATCTATTATTATCTTATTACTAATTTTAATATTTAAACAAGTAAAAAAAATTGATAACAGAAGCAAGGGAAAGGGCCCCTGAACTCAACCAAAGAACAAAACATGTCAACCAGCCAACAAAACTACCACCACAAAACAACAAGGGAAAAAAATAGACCAACACCCCGCAATAAGACAACCACCCTAACCAAAATGAAGCAATAGTAGCCAAAAACCAACCATATAGCTAAAGACCAAAAAATAGAGACTAGACCAACAAAAATGAGATGGCATGTAGCCCAGAAAGTACCATTACCTAGTAGCCAAAAAATAGAGACACTAATGACCCACATTACTGCTTGGGATTGTAATTTAAGTTTCATTCCTCGATTAGCTACTCCATCTCCCCGCTGCACTGCTCCATCGCTTCTATAGTTCTATCACCTTGTTGCACCTCTGCGGCCTGAGGGAAATTCATCTTTGTATGGCCTTTCCTTATTTTAGTTGCACCATTCACAATGCCAAAAATAGCTCTATGCATGATACCCAAGGTAATAGATGTTAACTTATTGAGAGATTTTTCCATTTTGTTCACTTTATCTTGCAGCTCCTGAAATTGAGTGAGATAAAATTCAAAGGGCCTATCTTTACCCTACACATCCTCTTCCATATCTTCCATGGCCTACTCTTCCACATCAACCGTAACTTTCATAACCACATCCTCAATTTCTTTTGCAATTTATTTAACCCATTTATCTTTATTATCCTCCAAATCTTGGACTACCTCCGGGTCAGCACCCTCCATCTCTTCATCCTTATCACTACTAGCAGAGTCCTCTGAGAGGTCCTCACCCAAGACCACAAATAGTTCCTTCTTGCTCACATTTATGATAATCGAAGCCTCTTCTTTAGGATCTTCACTAAGTTCTTCATAGCTTAGTTTTTTACCCTTGGTCGATTGGCCCGCAAGCCTTGCTGACCTTCTTCCACCATTCCCACTACTAGATTCATCCATTTTTCCTTGTTCATCCTCTTTTCTAATCTCAATAGTAACTTTTGTAGCAGTTTTGGGATCAACACTGTCAATACCCCTCCTCTTAGCTCCTAAGGGATTATCTAAAGGGTTAGAGCTACTCTCCTTACCTTTCACATTCTAGGAACAAGGTCCCCTTTGGTAAGGAGACCTTTGATAGAAGATTGTTTCATAACTGACGAGACATGTGGATTTTTTGAGGGGAGGTTTACTAGAGTAAGTGCCCTCACCCAAAGTATTGACAGGAAGAGGAAAGGCGAGGGGATCCAATTGATTCTCAAGGGAAACATTAGCATTTGGGCTATTACCAAAAGATGGGCAACATTAACATTAGTAAATAAATTATTAATAAAAATAATTAAAAAATTAAATAAAAACTTGTTTTCTCTTACTTCACATTTGGTAGGATTTGATGGTGCAATATTTTTACAAGATTAAAAAAAATCTAATATAATAATTGCATTGAGAGATTATAGACTAAGGATCATCATATTTAAAAATAATAATGAAAAAACCATATTTATTTTTAAAAAAAACTTAAAACTAAGATGTATAACAAAGATTTATTTAAAATATCTTCATTAATAGCTATTTTATTTTAAGATTATTTAATAATTATTTTATTTGAAAATTTATTTTTAATTTCTTTAGAAGTTATTTTTAATATAAATATTTTAAATATATGTCTAAGATATCAATCTTAAGTTAGTTTATTTATTGAAGAGTTTTTTCTTCTCATTTAACCTACTTTAAAAAAATATATTTACTTAAAAATGTTTTATTTTATTTTAAAACTAGTGAAGAATTATTTTATCTTCTTTTCCATCAAACTCAAAATCATACAAAGGTTCTTGAAAAAAATCATTTGATCTCATAAATATTTAAAAATATTTATTGTGATAAATAAACTCAACTTCAGCTATGTCAATCATAGTTGCATCTAGTATGAATCAAATTTGGGGTCAAGGTCAACCTTAACAACTATAATATTCATAAACCTAGTAAAATCATGATACATTCAACTTGTAATAATTTTTTGATCTCAAACTATTATGTATCCTAACTTTAAATTTTTGTCATGACACATGTATCAACTACACAACAAATACTTGTATTACAATCCTACAAAAATAGGTACTTGCCACTATGTGACTACAATATGTATGATTTACAAAAATATAATTTCAAACTATTATTTGACTTGTCTCTAAATTGTTATTCCACAAATAATTTATCAACTACCCAACAAATATAATTATTGAATACTAGTTAGGCAAGTACTAGTCACTATGTGGCACTT
>VDFB02137700.1:52254-156714 GCA_007258455.2 Sequoia sempervirens
GGTCCGGCAACTGCCGCTCTATGATGTGCATATGGGACACTGTCCGTCCCACCAAATACTGTCTGTCGACAAAATGGCAAATGCTCGCCCTCATCTGACCACACCTCGCAGCCTAGGTACGGTCTCCATGTAAACTCTTGCATCAGGTCTATAGCGTGTCTATAATAGCCCGTGTCTCCAATGTGGTGCTGTGTGGTGGATCCCGCATACCAAACGGCGTATGGCACTCCACGAGCTAGATCTACTGTCACCGGTGGTCTAAAAATAGCAATATGCTCCCACGCCCATACCATCAGGAGCGTGGTGCCGCAGCTCATCGACTGCACCTCTCTATAGGCAATGTCATGAAGGTGGAAGTATAGCATCCCTAGCACACACGAACCCCAAGCATATACAACTTGACGCTCTAGCATGCCCACTAGCATCTCACCCCATCCCAGAGGGAATCCATGACCTCGGCGATCAGGCAGTACAATACCACCTATCAGTGTCGCTACTAGACAGTCTAACTGTCTATATCTCTGGGCCAATACCCGCCATCTACTCTCATAGTCATCAACCCCTAGCTATCTAACGTCAGCATGGGGGTAATACCTACACATCTCAGCTATACCCCTCTGGGTATCATAGACCACCCGTGTCCCTCTAATCGGTAGTCTCAAAATCCTATACACATCCTCCAAGGTCACCGTGGCCTCTCCAGTCGGAAGGTGGAAGGAAGACGTCTCTGAGTGCCACCGCTCGCCAAGTGCTGTCAGTAAACCCCGATTTGCCCTAATCTGGGGCATATTGGTCACGTGCAACAAACCCAAATGCCATAGAGTTCGTCGCTCGGCCGGCCGTAGGTTGTCTCTGAATCGAAACGTCGTGGGTCTCGACTCACGTGTGTAGATAGGGTCAAGAACAACCTGCAACACCATACCTCATGTTAGCCTGAATCATCTACCCTAGTGAAAAATGAATGTTTTGACATAAAATGCAAATGCGTCATTATTTTGCAGATGCGTCACATTTTTAACACATGCGTCGCTTTATACAAATGCGGTTCACAAATTACATATGCGTCATGATTAATCAAATGCGGCTGATAATCATCACATGCGGTGCAAAATGACAAGTGCGTGTCTACATATTCTAATGCGTCGCTAAACATGCAAGTGCGTTGCAAAATTCCAAATTCGTTTCAACATAAACAAATGCGTATAATAAAATGCACATGCGTAGCTAAATTTCAAATGCGTATCAAAATGATCAAATGCGTTACAAAATAAACACATGCGGTTATTTTCTAAACTAAGCTTAACCGGTCGGCGTTAAAATGCACATGCAGCTTTTCGCAAGCAGATGCGTCGTTCGCGCATACAGATGCGGTGCAAATTAAAATGTGACGCACAACTAAAAATGCAATAAATACCTTAAAATGCGCGCAAATAATTTTTTTTTCAAAAGACAAGTTTTAGGTCCATACCGGGGGGTCCGCGCCGGCTGGTCTCTGGAACGTCCTGATCCTGTAGGCATGATGATGGGTGGCTAGAACTGGAGACATCCTCGCTGAAAGTCAGAGCAAACTTTTCAAATCTCTAAGCTGGGTGGGTGCAAATGAATAGTTTTTCACCCCAATTCCAATATATACTTAGGGCTTAGGTGGCATTTCCTCCCTTTCCTCGGGCCGCGGTAGCTTCATTTCTATCATCCTGCATCTGCCCCTCCTCAAGCTAACCCAATTCCGGCTAACTCAGATTGTACTTCACCATTTAATGGATTCATCAGCGATTTCCAAATTTTTCTCGAACATTTCCCGTAGAAATTTGTCAATCTTTTTTTCTCGAGGGTATACCTTCACCCGTTTCTAATCCCGAGCTTGACCGGGCATATTATTATTCTTTTGACAACGCCTAAACGCATATTGTATCAAAGAGGGCAAATGTAGACAATCAAATCTAGTTATTAAATACACTTCTATATCTCTTCATAATTTTATTCTTCATGGTCATGATTAAATAATGTCAATTATTTAATTAATTCATCTTATTAATTCTTCTATTAATTAAATAATCACTTTTAAATATTTAATTAATTCACACTTTTCTTTTTATTCTATCTAATTAATTAAATAAACGCTTTCTTATTTAATTATCTTACTAATTAACCTTATTCCTAAGCAAACTAAATAAATTATTATTTAATTTACTCTTATCATATTTCAACCATACCAAATAAATTCATTATTTATTTAATTATTATTCATTTAAACTCTTCGGCCACTTCTCAGTTTTTTAAATAAATCTTATTTATTTAATTATCCTTCGAATATCGAGTCTTGAATTAAAATGAATTATTTAATTCATTAATTCTATTTTAACGCATTCTTCTATATTTTAGATAATTATGTGAGTTATCTAAATATTCACTTTTACTCAACTCGACATCTATTTTAATCGTTCAGTTAACTATTGATTTAATGTCTGAGTGGCGTCTTCGAGTAATCTCTTCGTCTAACCATTCAATCATCCACTTCTAACTCAATTGCGTGTACATGCGGATTAATTAAATATTCTTATTTAATTAATTAAGTGTTGTGCGTGCGTTCGAATAGAGAGTTGCTTTAATCAATCTTCATCTTTGTCATGCAAAGATATTTCTTATGTTTTCGAATGCCGAACTAAAGATTAAATCATTTATTTAATCTTTAATTCTATTTTCTAATTCGAATCACTCATATCAATTCTATCAGTTATCTGAATGCATGTCTAATCAGTCAATCTCAATCGTCCGTTAATCTTTCAATCTTGGCCTGTCGTTCGAATAATCAATTTTCTATAAATTGATTTGTCATTCTTCATTCCAATCTCTCTCGCGAATTTGATAACTTTTGAGAGCACTTTTGTCTTGAATCTTCGATATTTTGCTAATCACTATCTTAGGCTATACTTGCACGAACTTGAAAATCTAAGGGCAATTATACTACATAAGCAAAATGGAGAAGGGCAATCGAGATAATTCATGGAAATACATTTGGAATTGGTGAGATTGTTTCAATTTTAATTACGTTTTTACTTTCCCATGTTCTTTGTTGCTTAACGATTGAAATTTGCATTTTAGATTTAGTATTGTATGCATGTGTGCTTCTAACAATCTTCTTTGTTGTCTATTGTGCAAAAAGCTTGTTTCAGTTTCAGACGTTACAGAGACTGTGCGAACCCCAATCCTAATACCTGCAAAACAATAAGAACAAACACATTAGAACATTAAATTCAAGTAAGAACAAAGATTCCCCATGAAATCCATTCACAAAGCTCAAATTAGGAAAAAAATAATGAAGAACACAATGAAAATAATAAAATAGAGATTGAATCCTAATTAAGATAGCAAACTCATGATCCCATGGAGGAATTGGTGCCAATTTGATATGAAAATTGGCCCTTTCCCAATTCCTATGATGCAAGATTGATGTGTTGATGAAGATTGATCCACTTTGATGAAGAATGGTGAGTGCTCCAAGCTAAAACCTGCATAACCTAGCTAAGAACTTAATGGTATTGATGAAATTTGCTAAATATTTTAGTATAGTAATTTTGCATAAATTGTGGATGATCAAATAAGGAGATGAGCCTCTTTTTATAGATGAGATTGATGGATGAATGTCCAAAATTGAGCAATGTGGGACTAACATTCATCTAATGGCAAGATGCCACTTGTCAACCTATGAGTGGATGGAGGATGTGCAAGATTTGGGGATTGTGCCAATAAATGCCTATTTTTGAATTTTGAATTTTGTTGAAATGACTTGCAAAAGGGAAGAAAGAATGCATTAAATGCCACTTGGCTCAAGGAAAATGACATGTAAGATGGAGTTAAATTCCTTTTTGGATGTACATGTCAACTTGGAGAATATTCCAAAAAGATGTCTTGTTGAGGAAAATAGAGATTTAATAAATCAATTAAATCTATTTTCATGTGCAAGTGGTAAATATTGGAGGATGGGACATGATATGAGATTAAATTAATCAAAGTTAATTAATTTAATGAAGGGGATTAGATGATGTGACAAATTTGACTTAGATTTGTGGATTTATTTAAATCAAATATGAGAAGAATATGATAAAAAATTAATTAAATAAAGATTTTGATTTATTTAATTAAAAGAGATGATATTAGATTTAAATTAAATAAGGTTTTAATTTATTTAATTTAATAGACAGACTTTAGAGATTTAATTAAATAAAATTGACTATTTAATTAAATAGGGATAATTAGATTAAAATGATTAATTTAATTATCGAGAAGAGGTGACTTAATTAGATAACTAGTTTATTTAATTAAAAGAGGAATATTGATGAATTTAATCAGATAAGGGGATTTGATTAAATGGTTAGACCGAAGGATGATTAAGGACATAACAATGTTAATAGTTGGGATCAGATGCACAATGTCAATCGGTACATTTTACGTGTCTACATTTTGCCCCTCTTTGAATTAATGCACTTGTTGCGTTGGTTCAAAGAATAAATGATCTCAATCAAAGCCAAAAAAAATTATTATTTAAAAAAAAATCTTGCCCCACTGCTGCCCGGCGAGAGAAAACATGCCAATATATTGCTCCTTTGAGAGATTGGATGAAAATTTCAATTTTTGGGTGATCTCGTTAAAAAAAGGACAAGGTGGCCGACAGGTCCAAAAAGGCTTCAGGAGGCCAAAAACATGTCTAAACGCAATCAAACGATGTAAAATAGGCCTCAACTAGACAAAAACAGGTTCAAGTGTCCAAAACCCTAGTAGGATAGCCAATTAGGGTGAAAAAACACTAATTTTCAAGCTTAAAAAGGCTTTGAGGGGTCACTTTCAATTCATTTTCACACACAACCACCTAGCCACCTTGAGATTTGAGCTCTAACCTCCTGATGATATGGCGCAATGACAGCTTCCGATGCACAATCTCTGACCGAGTCCAGATGTTCCAGCGGCCACCTGACATTGGGGCACTAATAAGTGATCCTTCCTTGAGCTTTATTTTTTGCTTTTAATGCTCATTTAATGCATTTAAAGCTAGCCCTTCTGTAGCAGTGCTATATAGCGCTGCTCAGAAATCAAATTGTGTTGCTTGGTGTCAAATTGAGCCGCGACAGTGGAGTTTGGAGTTTGAAAATAAACTCCAAACTCTGACGCTGAGCTCGTGGCCGGCGAGGTGATTTCTAAATTGCAACATGGTGGTCCTTTTTATTTTCAAATTGTGCCCCTAGGAAGGAAAGTGCACTCCGACGGTGCGCTTTTGGCCTTTTGTGCCCTGGCGTTGGAGTTTGATTAAAAACCAAACTACGACGCCTTCACGGATTGTGACGTTGGAGAGGTTTCTTGGATGCTTGACAAAGAATTTTTCAAAATTTTAACATGATGACCCTTCCTGGTGTAGGATGTGGCGAGGGAGCTCTACTCTCGAGAGCACAGGTCGCGGGACCTGAGTGATAGAGATCAGGATCGACTACGGGACATGGGGCTATGGTACATCGCCTATGCAGCACCCATTCACACCCACCTAGGGATGATTTTAGCACTTGTTGAGAGATGGCACAACGAGACTTCTTCATTCCACCTTCCCACTAGCGAGGCCACCGTCACCTTGGAGGACATTTGGCGCATCCTGAGATTGTCGATTCATGGTCGACGCATCATTTTCGATATGGATGAGGGGCGAGATGTCTGCCACAAAGTCCTCACCACATAAGACATCGTTATTTGCGAGGGGTAGATCGAGCTCGAGCGTCACAGGGCCTTGGCACCTCCCTTCCGCTTGGTTGTTGCATTCATTATTTCAGGTCTTGTTGCCCCAGACTGACGATGGTGATATTTCAGTCCTAGTTGGGGACTCTGCTGGGAGCACATGGTTCATGACAGACCAGTCCATTTTGCTTGGGGGCTGGTTCCTCTTGCATCCTTGTACATAGATCTTCACGAGTATGTCTACATGGACGACAAAGCACTCAGAGCAGGTGTGACACTTCTCCATGTATGGGCGTGGGAGCACATTGCGGTTCTTCGGCCATGATTTGTTACAGTTCTGATGGGGCCTGATGATCCCCTCGTATGGCACTACAGAGGCGGTGTGTCCTTCACACACACAAGCAAGCATGGGATTCCCTACTAGAGGAGGGTCTTAGACGAGATGCAGGTATTCACATGGCATTCGTACCTTGGTCAGCCCGGATGGGCCGACGATGCACATTAGTTTTCTACACCCATCAGGACTGCTTCATGCAGGGGCGAGAGCATACTATGATAGAGAGATATCTGCCCAGGTGCATGCAACGTCAGTTTGGTGAGCCCCAGGATCGGCCCAACGACGATTATGTGGCCGTCTTTGCCTGCACCATGTCACAGGTTTTATGGGGGCGATACATTCCTGCCTCAGAGGCCATTGACAGTTTCAGACAGTTAGTGGCTCGAACATGGGCCTACGATCAGGGGCCTATGGATCTAGGTGTGACACAAGCATATAGGGATTGGTTTCGACCTCCCCTACGTTTTATGATTCTAGGAGCAGTCCTCGATCAACGGAGGGTGAGAGGCAGAGGGGGAGGATGAGGACAGAGGGATGGTGCATGACATGACTAGTCGACCGGGCCTCCAGTTCAGCCAGGTCAGACAGATGTATCGATGCAGGATCAGGAGCAGGTGCCACTAGGTGTACCACCACAGGCTAAGGATCAACCTCAGGTACAGCCCCCACGAGCACAGACAACAATGCAGCCAACAGGGCAGTGGATCCTCGATATACATTGATTACGCAGCTGCAGGCCCAGGTGCAGACTTTGACAGGGGAGAGAGATCAGGCTAGAACTGAGAGAGATCAGGCCATATTGTAGAGACAAGCCACAGAGTTACAGGCAGCTATAGAGCTAGGCTGAAGACAACAGTTGGAGAGCATGGCAGCCTCCTCCTCTCAGGGTACAGTGTCCATTCGGTCTTACACGGAGGCCGTTCGAGAGGCTGAGTATTATTGTATGCATTATCACAAGGTCGTTCCCAGAGTAGCATGGGTCCCAGAGTATTCACAACGGACCAACCACAGACTAATAGAGGGTCATGGTGATAGGGGCGACGACAGCATACAGAGGGGGTAGACCTCCTTTTGCTCGAGATGACACCATTTTTTGTGTCGTATGGGCTCCTTTTTGATAGCTCGATGGGCCTTTTTGTACTGATTGACATACATGTACAGTGATCCGATTATTTTGTACTATGACAGTTACTTGATGATGATATATATATGAGATGATGATGATGATTTTGATATGATGTGATGTGATGTGTATCATTTATTTATGCATGTATGGATGATTCTATTTCTATATGCTGTGTAATGATGTTTATGATGTTATATGATGTATTTATGGATGCATTTATTTCCTATGATATATGCATTATGTAATGATCATGACTAACATATCTATATTATGTCATTGACTTATGATAGGTAGATGTATTTATGTGATGTGTAATGATGTTGAAATCTATATGATGATTTGAAATGATATGATATGTTATATGGAATATGCAAAATGATATGGAAATGATCTATGGTGTATGTGCGAAATGATGTGAATCATGTTTATATATGAAATGATTTATGGATGAATGCACGCTTTGTATGTAATGGATTTTTGTGTGCTCCTATTTTTTCTTATAATGATGTAGAATGATTTATGCAATGACATGATGCTATTTATGAGATGATATGGATGATTAATGGATGGTATTGTAAATGCAATGGTCGTGTTTTATATGATATGATGCAAATGAGATGGTTTTCTAAGATGCTTAGAATAAAAAATCTATATTATCCTAAACATGTTAAATGATAATGTAATGTATGTGATGCATTTACTATGATGTGATGCAATGAAATGATATGTTAATGCAAAGTGGTATGAGGGTGCGTTATGCAACATGAACATAATGTGTGAGATGGCTTCATAATGTTATGCGAGTATGTATGCAATGGATTATCTATAATGCTTATGTATTTATTATGTATGATTATGCACTAGGGGGTGATGGTTATGAAATGTTTATGCAAATGAATGTTATGCAATGGTTGATGGAAAATGCTTATAATACTATGTTTAGATGATGATGAAAATGCGATGCATATGTTTCCTATATGATATGTTGATGCAATATGCTAATGATTTATGGATGTAGGATCGATGACGACGACGACGACGACGACGAACTGTCATAGTACCTTGTTAGCGCGAGAAGCAAAAAAGGATGAAAGAGAAGAAGTCATTTCAATGAGACACAAGAGATGATGAAAATGCAAATGATGATGATTACTTGATGAGGAGTTGGGATTTTCAAAGGGCCAATTTCCTTATGTTTGATGACACACGTGGTACGATGCATCAAGGTATATAAAACCAGGATGGCATTGTACCTAGCATGATGGACTTTGATTCGACAAACAGATAGGAGTATTCTTGTTCACACTTGACATATGAAAACCTTGCTAGGATGCACTTCAGAAGTTTCAAACACCTCGGACCAAAACACAAAAAGGTATAACCTATCAATGTAATAGTCAACTAGTTGCCCAAAACCTCCTCCATACATACCTAACAAAGCAAGTATTCGCCAAGGTTATATTACAAGAATGTCCAACAAGCACAACAAGCAAAAGATAATGATCATTGCTCCCTTCCTATTTCTATAAATCCTCTTGTTTGGATATCATCGAGAAGTCCTTGGAATGAGCGCAATAAGATGAGTCAAAAAGATAAAGACAAAGTAAACAAACAAGCTGATGTTCTTCAATACCGCTAACCAAAAGGGGATGTGTTTTCAAGGATAGGAACCAAAACTATTGCCAAAAGATAATGCCCATTGTAGGAAGGATGCATCTTAAGACATGTTAGTGGATGGTGACATGTCATTTCGTTTATCCTAAGCGTTCCTTCAAATGATTGATATGGGACCAATTGGATGATGAGTTATCGACACAAAGAGTTGACCATCTTGTTTACGTACTGACTTTGACCTAAGACTTGATGATTTGAGTTTTCACTTTTAACTTGCTAGACTTGTTTCTGATTGTCTTACCAAAGATTGAGGATGACGATCATTTATTATGAGTGATGTTATTGCAGGTGTAAGCGAGATGAGACGAATGAATTTTTTTGAATATTTGGATGTTTTTGATCTTTTTGAAATGTTTTTGAGGCTATTTTTGGTATTTTTGAAGATTTTCAAATGTTTTGATTTCCAAATTTTTGATGTTTTGGGGTTTTATGAGATTTTGACCAAGAGACTAACCTAAGACCTATCCTAGGGGCCTCGGGGGCTGATCAACAAATTAGCCTTGCTTACGTTATACACATAGAGACCACATAGTTCGACTAACGACTTGACTGATTTACAAATGATGATACACATGATGAGATGTCAGTTTATTATGACAAACGCCTAAGGGACTGACCTAAGTGTCTTGGGGGATGATCAAAGATCAACCTTGCCTACGTTCAAGGCTCATAGACCCGTAGTTCGACAAGATGACTATTTTTGACTTTCAACTGACTTTTTGACCTATTTTTGGGATTTTGATGTGTTTTGAATGTTTTTGGGTTTTGTGATTTTATGATATTTTTGGATTTTCTGATTTTATGAATATTTTTGGATTTTTTGATTTTATGATGTTTTTGGATTTTTCTGATGTTTTTGTTGTTTTTTGATTTTTTTGATTTTAGGACTTCAAGAATATACACGAATCCAATCCGATAAGAACATGCTCCCAATGTGATGCAATAGACTACTCTGATAAAGGCAGGACAAATTGACCTTGAGGATGGGCAGAGTAGTTCTAGGAGGGATCATGATATGAACACAGGACCAAGCTATGGTGCGAATGCGGGTGGATGAGTGATCCTAATGCGATGGATAATGGAAACATGATGGATAGATGATGCAAAACAAGCCGTAAAGATCCTGATGGATGGAAAGTGCTTATTTACACAAGGCGCTTGTTTGCCAGGTTTTCACCAAGGTACTTGCCCAAAATGCCACCGAAGTGGTTTTCACTAGAGGATGATTTTTTTCTTTACTGTTTTTAATCATTTTTTCTAATTTTTTTTTGGATTTTTTGGTTCTATACCTTGAAAGATTTTAGGCATAAAACTTTTTGAGATGAGAGCTATTTATGGGCTCTTGTAGAGGTTCCCCTTCGGGTGTTGATAGCTAATATGCCCCTGACTTGTAACTTGCTGTGATAACGAATGGTCCCAACCAATTAGGTTCAAATTTTCCTTTGTTGCTTGGGTTTGAGACATTCTTCTGATTCTCCTTTAATACCAGTTCGCCGACTTGGAAAGTCCTGCTTCTGATTCTCTTGTTATAGCTCTGTTTGAGTCTATTCTGATAGACTTGCAAATGATTCAAAGCATCTATATGGTTCTCATCTAGTAGTTCCACCTCATTTAGTCTTGATACTATGTACTCTTCATCTGTGATGAGGTTTTGCAGTGATATCCTAAGTGATGGGAGCTCGATCTCAATGGGGAGTATTGCTTCTGATCCATAGACCAGGGAGAAAGGGGTGGCGCCTGTGGGTGTGTGAATGTTGGTTCGGTAAGCCTAAAGGGCGGGATTAAGCTACAAATGCCAGTCACGACCTGCGTCATTGACTATTTTCTTGAGGATTTTTAGAATGGTCTTGTTTGTAGCTTCTGCTTAGCCATTGCCTTGGGGATAGTATGGGGTGGAGAAGCGATGTTGGATTTTGAATTTTTCACATAAGTCATGGACCTCCTGATTTTGAATGGTGTCCCATTATCTGAGATAATGGCTTGTGGGACACCATAGCGGCAAATGAGATAGTTTAGGATGAACTTTGATATCTGCTTCCTAGTTATATACGTCACGGGTGTGGCTTCTACCCACTTAGGAAAGTACTTCGTTGCGGTTATGATGAATTTGTGGCCGTTAGATGAAGTGGGCATGATTTTTCCAATGAGATCGAGTCCCCACTGCGAAAAGGGCCATGGTGTGACGATGGGATGAAGCTCTTGAGCGGGAGCATGGATGAGGTCCCTATGCTGTTGACATTGTAAACACCTTCTGGCATAGTCATGTGCCTCTCTTTCCATTGTGGGCCAATAATACCCCATCCTCAGCAGTTTCTTGGCTAAGGTCATTCCACTTGAGTGTGAACCATAGATACTGTTATGTACTTCAATTAGAGCAGTCAATGCCTCCTCAGTGTTTAAGCAACACAGTAGGGTTCCTTCTATACTTCTACGATATAGGGTATCTCCTAGGATGACGAATCTGGATGCCTTTTTTACAAAGGTTCGTTTGAGGTTTGAGGGTAAGTCGACATGTATGACTCCTATTCGAAGGTATGTATAAATGTCATGGTACCAAGGATCACCGAGACCAACAATTTCACACACGAATTCTGATTCTGGTACCTTGAATGCGGGCACGAGAAGCTGCTCTATCAGGAATTCATATTTTGGAACATTATTGGGGATGTTTAGTAGGCACCAAATTGTTACCATGGCATTTGCTACTCTATTATTGGTTCTAGGAATCTGCTCAAATGTGATTTCAATGAAGGATTCTTTGAGAGTCTCCATCAATTTCTTGTATGGAGTGAGATTTTCGTCCTTGGTCTGGTATTCATCGTTCACTTGATTTATTATCAATTGGGAGTCTTTGTATACTTTGAGAGCTATAATGTTCCACTGTACTGCTATTCTGAGATCTATAGTTAAAGCCTCGTATTCTGCAATGTTATTGGTGTAGGGAAATGCCAATTTGTAAGACCTTGGTATGTAGTCCCCTTGTGGGGTGATGAAGAAGATGCCAGCTCCTGATCCATGCTGTGTGTATGAGCCATCAAAGTACAATTTCCAGTGGTCAGCTACGTTGAGATTAAAAATAGATTCATCTGGAAACTCTAAGATGAGAGGATTCTCTGAATAGATTGGTGCTTCTCCAAGTTGATTTGCGATGACTTGGCCTTTGATTTCTTTCCGCTCCACATATTCGATGTCATATTATGATAGTATCATCACCCATTTGGCCATTCTTCCAGTGAGCATTGCCTTTGATAGTAAGTACTTGAGAGGGTCGATTTTGGTGATGAGTTTTATTTTATGTGCCAACATGTAATGTCTGAATTTCTATGATGCAAACACTACCACTAGGCATGCTTTCTCGATGAATGAATAGTTTCGCTCATGCCCAACCATTGTTCTGCTGATGTAATAAATAGCCCTTTCTATTCCATTTTTGTCATGCTGAGCTAGGAGAGCTCCAAGGGCTGCTATTGTTGCTGATATGTAGAGAATTAGTGGTTTTCTTGGACTTGGTGGCATTAGGACCAGTGGTGTTAGTAGATATTCTTTGATTTTATTGAATGCCTATTCACACTTGGTATCCCATTTGTACGCTACTCCCTTGTGAAGTAGGTGAGAGTATGGGTTTTCTTTGTCTGCCAACTATGCTATGAATCTTCGAATGGATTGGAGTCTCCCTTGGAGACCTCTCAATTGCTTTAATGTTTTTGGTGCCTCCATTTCAAGGATTTCTTTTACCTTTGCTGGACCTACCTTGATACCTCTCATTGACACTATATATCCTAGCAACTTTCCTGATTGAACACCGAAGACACACTTCTTTGGGTTTAATCTGCCCTTGTTCTCCTCCAGCCTGTCAAAAATGGCACTTAGGGTTGCTATGTGATCTTTTCTCTTTCTGGATTTGGCTAGAATTTCATCAACATAATTTTTGATAGTTTTGTGAATCATGTCATGGAAGATTAATGTCATGGCCCTTTGGTATGTTGCTCCCACGTTCTTTAAGCTGAATGGCATCATGTTCTAGCAGTAACTCCCCCATGGACAAGTGAAAGCCATCTTATTATGTTGGTCCTCTTTAGCTATCATGATCTGATTGTATCCTAAGAATCCATCCATTAGTGACAACATTTCATGTCCAGTTGTCATATCGACGATCATATTAATGTTTGGAAGCGGGAAGTCATCCTTTGGACATGCCTTATTCAAGTCTCTGAAGTCTGTACAGATTCTGATATTCCCATCGAGTTTTGAAATAGGCACTAGATTTGATACCCATTCTAGATAATCTATTGGTCAGATGAATCCTGCATCTAATAACTTTTTTGGCTCCATTTTGGCTAATAAGGCGATTTGAGGGTGCATTTTTTGAAGCTTTTGCTTAATAGGCTTTGCTTTTGGATATACTACTAAGTGGTGGACCACAACCTTTGGATCAAGTCCAGGCATGTCAGCATAGCTCCATGTGAAGTTTATCTGTCTCTCTCTTAGGAAAGCTGCTAGGAGCTCTTGCTCTTTTGATAATAATGATTCCACATAGAATGTGATATGGGGAGTTTTCTCTATTCCTAGGTTGACCATATTGCATTTTTCTACCAGGACTGTTGATTTTTCTTGATGAAGAGCTCTAAAAGGAAGATTGAATCCCCCATCCTCGGGTGCCTCAGAGAGGTTTTCACCGTTGGATGCGTCCTTTCTTTTTACTTTTTTCTGGTTGGAGAGTGCCATAGTGTGGTTTTCACTCAAGGACTTAGATATTATTCTTAATTTTTCACTTTTGCGATTGAGGGATTCAATCGTTTCCCCATAATGGGCCTATGTATCTAGCTCGATTAGGAACCTTGCTTTGTGATCCCCACACAAAATGTTATCTCGTAGTCCCATGAATTTTGAGAGTGCCTCATTGTTTTTGAATGTATCAAGAACTGGTGGTCCTCGTTGGTCATAGTCGATGAGTTGGGGGTATACTAAGCGAATTTCATGATTTTGGTGGTCTGATTCAAAAGATAGGGTGCTAATCATGAAAAGAGTGGTATCCTCAAATAGCCTAGGTAGATTGGGTGTGGGATCCTCGTCATCACTACTACTACAAACGTTGGTTATATCAAATGTGAAGTTATCTATGACGCGACCTGTAGATACTGGTAAGCGTAGTTTTGCTACAGTTGGCTGAGGAGGATTATTAACCGTTCTAATTGGAGGACTACGGCCACGCATGGTTATACTCAGAGGGGTACATCCAAGGCCAAGATTTGTTATTGCCCGCGTCTCTAGAATGATAGGTGTTATAATCCCATTGTTGTTTCTCCCAAGTCTTTGGTTTCTGTCATATCCCAATGTGAGCATCATTTGTAGACCCTTGCTTCTATCATCCATTGGTAAATTAGCTACTGGTCTTTCATCTTGATATAGCATATGATATGGATCTACCTCAATAACTTCTTGGCAAAGATCTCCCCAATTTGTAAAGTTGGGATAGTTTTTAGGAGACGTTTGAGATGTGGAGGCTTCATTTATTTGCGGACGTCCCCGTGATCTAGGAGATTGTGGTAACTCTCCTACCACAAAGGAATTTTTAGGGATCATGTAGTTTCCTCAACCATTATCTTGGATGATGACCTTAATGTCAGAGATGGTGGGAATGGCGGGAGTGGTAGGTGTCTCTATCGCAAAAGTGGATGTGAGAGTGGCGGGATCAATGTATGGTGTAGATGGACCCTCATCATTTGTTGGTACTTGGGGGATTTTATAGTACTTTGCTTCAAGGTTTTTGCAATAGGAGAAGGGTTCAGGATCTCCATGGATGGTGACTTCTTGTCCCTCATGTGTGAATTTCACACATTGATGGAAAGTTGACGCTACTGCCTTCATTGCATGAATCCATGGGCATCCTAGGAGGATGTTATACAAGTCGAGGTCCATGATCTGACAAGTGGTTTCCATGATAGCAGGCCCTACTTGAATAGGGAGTTTTATTGTGCCCTAGGACACTCTTTCTTGATCATCATATGCTCTTATTGTGATACCCTTTCCTTTGTCAATAAAATCTTCTGAGATTTTTAATTGTTTGATGAGCTTGAGAGAACATATATTCAAGCCTACACCTCCATCCACCAAGACCCTTTTGACTTTACTTTTCTGCACTATCACCTCTAAGTGGAGTGCACGGTTGTGAGATGGTTGAGTGGGAAAATCCTGGTCAGAGAATGTGAGGAGATTTGGTGTAATGATATTTCCGACCATAGCTTGGAATTGCTCTGCATCAAGATCTGCGGGGACAGTGGATGAAGCGAATGCTTCCTCAAGGATTTTCTTATGGGCCGATTAGATTTTTAGTAACTACATGATAGAGATTTGCGTTGGCATTCTTTTGAGCTGATCAAGGACGTTATAGCCATTAGGGACAGATCTAGATGCAGGGACTCTTTTTGGCTGGGATGATCCTGTGATGGTAACTTTTCCGCCTCTTGTGGTGACTCCACAATCAGCATGGGCACCTTTGATGGTGATGACCATGCAGTTTTCATCTAGAGAGGCAACGACAGTTTCATATACATGATTTATGTTTGTGTGGGTGCCTTTCCCCTTATCAGTGTTATTATTATTCCCTTTATTGCCATGATTAGGCATCAGATTCGTGTATATCTTAAGGTCTTGGTTTCCTGTTGGTTGTTCCACGTTTATAATTCTTTGATCGATGAGATCTTGAATTATGTTTTTTAGTCTCATACAACTATTCATGGTATGCCTTTTGATTTTATGGAAGTCACAAAGTTGATTCTCATTATGCCAAGGAGGTTTCACATCCGGTTCTTAGTAATTCTCATAGGTGGGCGCTTTGATGAGTTTTTCATTTACCAACTTCTTCATGATGACTTCTAGTGGTTCCCCAAGAGCGACGTACTTTCACTTGGGTTAACTCTTGTTCCGTTGGGGTGGTCCCCTTTGATCATTGAGATTGTTAATTGTCAGATTGTTGTTTGGTTGTTGTATTTCTTGATGATTGCTTTGGTGTTGGATTTGAATTTGTGGTGTGGGTGTACTTTGGCGAGGGGCACTAATGACCACCTTGGCATCGACGACACCATCATTAGTAACATTTTTGTTCCTTGCCCACGTGTGAGATTTATCATTGTAATTGGTGGGTGGGCGGTTGTTTTGTTGTTCAGGGTATGAAGTTGATCCCACGGGTTGAGTCATAAGGGCTCGTTCAATGCTAGGCGCCTTGGAGATCAATTGGTGATATGTGGTGATCCCTTGTACCTTGAGATGAGATGCCAAGAGGCCGTCAAGGTTGGATATGATGATGCAAACTTGTTATTCCTCAGGCATGGTCCATTTGCTCTGATTGGCCTTGGATCACCATCGTTGTAGGAATGAAGCGAATGATTTATTCTTTCCTTGTTTCAGCGCTGAGAGTTCTTCTAGACTGACATCCATTGCAATGTTGCATGCATAATTTTTAATTAATGTGTTTATAATTTCTTGGAATGTTTTGATGCCTGTAGGTAGGTGAGAGAACCATTCCATAGCATGGCCACCCAAACTTCTAGGAAATAGTCGCATCAGATAAGTATCGTCGTATGCAACTTCCATGCAATGAACCTGGAATTCCCTGATGTGATCTTCAGGGTTTCCCGTCCCATGATATTTGTCAAACTTTGGGATCTCAAATCCCTTGGGGAATGGTTTCATCACTAGGCTCCTGTTAAATGGATAGGGACATAAGTTGCTTGGTGTCTTTGTGGTTCACCTTGATTAAAGATCGAGCACTTGTTGCGAGAACAACCTGATTTGTGCTGTTACGTCATTTTGCGGATTAGGGGCTGGGATGAAGGCGTTCTGGGGTGTCTTGATTGTGGGTTGGATGGGTGGGTTGTTTGGTGTGTTATTTGATGGAATTTGCACATTATGCTGAGATAGGTATGTTTGCACCTGCTACTGTATAAACAATGCTTGTTGTTCTTGTTGTTGTTGCTCTAAGATTTCCTGTTGTTGTGCTATGATTGCTTACTATTGTGCTTGTTGTTGTGCTTGTTGTTGTTGTGCTAAGATTGCTTGCTATTGTGCTTATTGTTTTTCCAACAATGCTTGTTGTTGGGCTGCCATTTGGGTTGCTTCTTGCTGCTCTTGATATTGTTTTATTGCTTGCTAATATGCTTGTAATTGTGCTACTTGTTTTTGTGCAAGAAGTTGTGCTTGTGCTTGCGATTGTTGTGCTTGATATTGGGCATGCACTTAAACTTGAGCTTGGGCTTGTGCCACTTGTTGTTGCAATAGAATTTGGGCTTGGGCAACTTTTTGTGCTTTTAATGCGGCTTGGGCTGCTTGAACAGCTTGTGCAGCTTGAGCGGATTTTTGTTGTTGTTGTAATAAGGCTTGGGCTTGTGCAGCCTGTTGCGCTTGTAATGCGACTTGGGAAACTTGGGCAGCTTGTGCAGCTTGAGCGGCTTGCTGAGCAGCTAATTGCACAGCTTTTTGTTTTTGCACTTGTAGGAATCCCCTTTGAAAAGTAGCTTGCAATGCGATGTTGTATTGGCTTGATATGCTGGAAGTTGGTGGTGGATTTGGAATGGTGTTTGTGGTGGTGGTGAGTGGTGATGTTGTGTTGGTGATTTGAGTGGTGGATGGTGTTGTTGATGTGGTAGTTTGAGTGGTGAATGGTGCTGTTGATGTGGTTGGCCCTTAGGAGACCATGCTTTTGGATAAGAGGTGGTGGATGATGTCGCGATTTCTTGTGTAGTTGTCATCTGTTGTTGTGATATCGATGACAAGTTTTGAGAGTTTGGTGCGATGTTTTGATTGGTGTTTGGGATGTTGGTTTGATTGATATTGATCTTTGGTAAAGGTGTGAGTCCCAAGCCAAGTAGTGGTGTGGATGATGATGGCAAAGGCGGAAGTGGTGGAAATATGAAGGGTGTGGTGTCGAAAATGCCCCCAGGTCCGAACATGTCACCTTCTTCTTGCGAATTTGTGAGGAGAGAAGTTTGAGGTGTTGCGCGGAAGGATGATGATGATGGATCATGATGGAAAGTGAGAGGAACATACTTATGTAATGGATTTTGGGGTATGCTTTGTTCCAAAATGGTATTTTCATCTAAGTCTTGGTTGTTAACAAGGGGGTGTGTTTGAATAGCATTAAGAAATGCATTTCCCTTATTGATATTAGGTTGAGTTGGAGAAAAAGATGTTGTGATTTGCAAAATGTTTTGGGTGATGCTTTGGGATGGGGGTGTAGATGAGATGGGGAGTGTGGATGAAATTAGAGGCATGATCTCTAAAGATAGTTCCACTATTGAGCTCATGTCGAAATCATAAGGTAATTTGGCCCCTTGTTTTGCTAGTTCAAGCATGTATAGTGAAGGGTTAAGCCTTATCATGATGTTGATGATCTTATGATTTTCTGGATTTTGGAGCATTTCGGTTATTTCTTCATGCGACATCCCAAAGGTAAGGTCTTCTTCTTGATTTTCTTCTTGTGGGTTTTGTGATGATGAGGTAATCAAAGGATTATTTGATTCAACGGGATTCATTTCGACATTTATTTGGCTTAGGTCACTTGAAGCGGGTGTTTCTTTGTCGGCTTCCATTTTCTTCTTGTATTGAGATCTAGTTTGAACCATAAAACAAGGATCAATTTTCAAGAATAGGGGAGATGAATCTCTTAATTCTTTGGATTGATCTTTACTTTATGCACAAAATAGAAAATTTTAGGATATCTTGAGGATCAAAAGGTGATATGATGATGACGTAAGAGATGGATGATGTGGATGTTTTGATCTTTTGATAAATCTTGAGGGAAATGCTAGGCTTTTAGGACTTTTGGATATGTTTCAGATTTTTATTTTTGATTTTCTCTTGGGATTGCCCTTGATTGATTGATTTTGGTTTGCTTGCGGTTTGGAAAAATAGACCCAAAGATGTTGGATGATTATCTAAGGGGTAGATTTGCTCAAAGGATGATAATTTGAATATGTGTAGGAAGAAGGATGCATCTACCCACACCTATTCAAACAAGATGATAATTTAACCAAGCATACAAAGAAAGATGCATCTACATATACCTAGCTAAACAAGATGGTTTGATAACTTTGACTAAGTATATGAAAAAGGATGCATCTACACATACCTAGCCAAAAATGATTTGATAAAGATTTCAAGGATTTTGTCTCAAGGATTTGATGATTTTGATTTTTGCCAAAAAGCCTAGCATGAAGGATAGTTTCAAGATTTCTCCAAAAGGAGATGGTGAGATGATGTTTGGTTTGATGTTTTGAAGGGTGGATGAGAAGATATTTTGATTTCCTTTGATCCTAAGATGAACCTAAAAAAGACAATTTGTTTAGCTAAACCTCGGTATTGAAGAACATGCAATGCTTCTATAGACCTTTATAACCAAGAAGTGGTTCAATTTGAGCATACATTTCTGGATTTTGAACCAAGGAATTTTGTTTTTGGGATTTGTCTTCTTGAAAATCGTGAGGTTTCAACACATGTGAGAGTTATTTTTGTTTATCTTTGCCTAGTGAATTTATTTTACCACAAACACTCTCTTTGATTAGGTTCCCCAACTAGATGTCCAATGTCTTAATTTCTTCGAATCCCACAAAGTATGTTATGTGGAGATTTGATGAATTCAAGGCAAGGGTTACCTATTGTTTAACTTTATTAGACAAATTGAGATGTAATCCAACGTGTTTAGAAACCTCTAAGGATGGAATCCCAAGGGAAAGCAATAACACATGGATTGGGTCAATTGTATATGTCTTCTAAAGGGTTTGAAATTTTGATGATGAAGTTTAAGTGTTTATTTTCAAGATGTTTTCGAACAAGCAAAGTGTTTTGAATCATAAGCAATATAACATCCTAGCTCAATTGGTAAGTTTTTCTTGGTGGGCTTGCCTCATGCCCTTCATAGAAGAATAGATGATTTTACATGCAACCAAGGAAAGAGTATAAAGGTATGTTAAGAATGAAGTCTTAACCTCTATACTTTAACCAAGATCAGACATGGCAAGTAACTTCTTGGAATCTAAGTTCCAATGCACCACTTTGATAAAATCGTTGAATGGATCAATTGGTCACTACAAACAAGGGTTTTATTTCAGACTTTTTGTTTGTGGAGATTGACCCATATGGTGAGAGTCCCTTTTCAGATCCATCTCGTCGAAGCCAACCGCGTGATATTGGCGTATATTCCAATACCCACATATATATCCCGACTGGAAATACTCTCAAGTTCAGAGTGTTACTGGTTGAGTCATTCCCTTGGGTGAGTACTTTTTCCCCAAGGTAGGCCCTCTAAGATAAACAAAAGCAAGTAAAGACAATATCCGTAACTTGATCGATCTTTGTTTACAACACAAAGAAAGAGAATGTACGCAATAATGCTCTACTCACACTCGCACAATGTTTTGTTCAGTTTTAAACCCAAAATGAAGTGTGGAGGTGATTGCTTTATCTCACCCATAAATCATGAAAAAGACCTTTTGATTCTCAAGATCGCTATAAAGCGCGAGAGAAGCGCATACGTCCTTTTTCAATGAATTTAGTTTAAGTAAGCCTTCATGAAAACAAAGTTGTACTTGTTCATTTTAAAGCCTCAAAACAATTGTGAGTTCTTTTTAAAGCACCAAAGGACAAATGAGAGATATTTTGTTCAATTGTTAACCAACAAAACAAAATCTAGTAAGTTGTAGTCCTAATGTTCATTTTAAGCCTTTTGCAAAAAAAATGAAAAGATTATTTTTTTTTAAAGCCCAAACGAAATTGGTGTCCTAAGCAAAAAGGAATAACAGTTTCTCAAAAGTGTTAAACAAACACTAAAGTGTTTAAAAACACTTTGATTTTTTGAAGTACCATCATCATGCTTCCTTTTCTTTCGTTTTAATTGATCCAATCCTATAAGAAAGAAAAACAGTCAAATTCTATAAAACACATAGGTTAAAAAGTAGAAAATAGAAGATAAATTCATCGTTTGACAAAAAGCACGTGCTAAAATTAAATTTCAACTTTTTACTCCCTGCCAGCGATGCAACCCGTGACTGCGTCACAGCTTGATTTCTCAGCGGTGCTGTACAGCACCGCTTACCAGTTTTTGCTTAGCATTGCTGTTTGATTTTTTTGAAAAATCCTGCATGTCAGATTGGTCAAGCGACGCAGTTTAAAATTCAAAATCTTGGGCGGGAAGACTTCAGTGTCACAGTTTGAATTTCCAATAATGCTGTATGGTGACGCTAGAGAACCAGTGGTGCTATATGGCAATGTTGAGCTTCCAGTGTTAGAATTTTTCTGTGCACAAACAAAAACGCAAATTTTTTAAGAAAAAGTGATAAAAAATGAAATCCAACCCTCCTTCTAGCACCAAATGTGCGAACCCCAATCCTAATACCTACAAAATAAGAAGAACATCGAATGCAAGTAAGAACAAGGATTCCCCATGAAATCCATTCACAAAGCTCAAATTAGGAAAAAAACAATGAATAACACAATGAAAATAATAAAATAGAGATTGAATCCTAATTAAGCTAGCAAACTCATGATCCCATGGGGGAATTGGTGCCAATTTGATGTGAAAATTGGCCCTTTCCCAATTCCTATGATGCAAAATTGATGTGTTGATGAAGATTGATCCACTTTGATGAAGAATGGTGAGTGCTCCAAGCTAAAACCTGCATAACCTAGCTAAGAACTTAATGGTATTGATGAAATTTGCTAAATATTTGAGTATAGTAATTTTGCATAAATTGTGGATGATCAAATAAGGAGATGAGCCTCTTTTTATAGATGAGATTGATGGATGAATGTCCAAAATTGAGCAATGTGGGACTAACATTCATCCAATGGCAAGATGCCACTTGTCAACCTATGAGTGGATGGAGGATGTGCAAGATTTGGGGATTGTGCCAATAAATGCCTATTTTTGAATTTTGAATTTTGTTGAAATGACTTGCAAAAGGGAAGAAATAATGCATTAAATGCCACTTGGCTCAAGGAAAATGACATGTAAGATGGAGTTAAATTCCTTTTTGGATGTACATGTCAATTTGGAGAATATTCTAAAAAGATGCCTTGTTGAGGAAAATAGAGATTTAATAAATCAATTAAATCTATTTTCATGTACAAGTGGTAAATGCTGGAGGATGGGACATGATATGAGATTAAATTAATCAAAGTTAATTAATTTAATGAAGGGGATTAGATGATGTGACAAATTTGACTTAGATTTGTGGATTTATTTAAATCAAATATGAGAAGAATATGATAAAAGATTAATTAAATAAAGATTTTGATTTATTTAATTAAAAGAGATGATGTTAGATTTAAACTAAATAAGGTTTTAATTTATTTAATTTAATAGACAGACTTTAGAGATTTAATTAAATAAAATTGACTATTTAATTAAATAGGGATAATTAGATCAAAATGATTAATTTAATTATCGAGAAGAGGTGACTTAATTAGATAACTGGTTTATTTAATTAAGAGAGGAATATTGATGAATTTAATCAGATAAGGGGATTTGATTAAATGGTTAGACCGAAGGATGATTCAGGATGGAACGATGTTAGTAGTTGGGATTAGATGCACAATGTCAATTGGTACATTTTACATGTCTACAGAGACAATGTGTATACATATTCAAATTTAGACCATATGTTGACATGCTAGACTTATATTCTGCTAGCCTTCTCCATTCACCACTATAATATGATGGACTATAATATGGCATTAATCTCCTTGTGGTTTGTTCTAAATTGTTTCCATGTTTAGATCCCACATGTACATTTTGGATAGTAAAGAGGCCTAGATTTTCTCCATGAATATTGGAGGGTTGTATCATGTAGTTGTATCCCGAAAATTGAAACACCTCGTACACTCTAGGTAGTTGTTGATCACTAGGCCAAGCGCAATATAGTCAACGATTAAATGTCTCTTTGTAAATTAATTTCAAACTCAGGGGCAAGTCATCATCTCCATCACATTCATTCTCATAGGGTATGTAGTCCACCTTCCCCTTGTATTTAAGCAAATTATGCATCTTTAAACTGATTATTGTTCTGTTACTTGTTTTCATCAATTCCTCATCTTCCGAGTTGGTATATTGGCACACATTTTTGTTAGATGTATCATCTAATAAATGATCATTTCCCTCTAGGCTGGAAGTCGATGATCCAGGAAACTTTAAACCAAGAACTTTATCTTGTAAGTATCCATTAAGAACAAAATTAGTTATTTAAATAATAAAAAACAATGTTTAAACAAAGCATACATGTTATTTATATCAAATTGGAAAATTCCTTACCACAATTCCTATTGGATTTGAATCGATTGTAGGAGGCATACTACTAACTGGAAGCTCATCATATATGCAATGTCTTTGTACAATCACTCATTTGAATTGTTTCTTTCCACGACATACAAAACATCCACAAACAACAATTTTCTCAAAGTATTCATCCCATGTGTACTATAGTCTGGACCAACCTCTTATTCAGTGCAATCATTTGTTGTGTCTATAGGATCCATTGTCATGTCCTCTTCCACCCAGTGTCCTCTATGTGATTTAACAGTTTTAGGTCCACGTCCATGTACATATCTTCTTCTTTTGCTAGTTGAATGCTCAAGCTCTGCATTTGCTCCAATCTCCATCTTAAATAATCAACAACATGCATTAATTTATGTGAAGATTGGATAATACATTATAAATTTCAATAATACTGTGAAAAAAGATGGACGTATCACAAAATGCCATCAAATCATTTTTTCCTATGCTAAGTCAAAATTTGAGTACTTGATGTCTCACTTCATCCGTTGTGTCCTCATTTGATATGACACAATCTGTTGCCATGGCCTCGTTTGGCCCTTATAATACACAACATAGTAAATAATGTTTAGTACACCAATTATATCATTTCAACGAATATGCTCTCCAACACAAAACCTCACTTTAGTCATATATTTGACATATCGATATCATGTTTTGGCTATCCTAATTTTCAAACTTTTCCCTTGATCATAGAATCACATTTAATCACCATTCTTGTGCATTTTCAACCAATAAGTTTGACCTCAGAGGCCTCATGGATAAAAAATGACTTTATCTCCTCTATGTTGTAGTATTTCTGAATTCATAAACACCTTCCTCCTTTGGTTGAGGTTGCTTTCTCTTCTTACCTCTATTGTATCTGCAAATTCCGTTGTCATATCTATTTCCACCCACTTTCCTCTCTGCAATTTAGTATTTCTACGTCGTCCATGTCCTCTCTCCATGGCCTCCTATGGATCCTGTAATACACAACAATGACAATAGTCGCATAATAGTTGTGCACCAAGAGAATATTTTTGAAATTATCTTGTTAATACGCTCACTTTTCATTAAGACGCACTATGAAAAACAAAATAGGACATTGCAATATTTTGTTCTTCACAAAAATTTTACATGTGGAATCATGACAACTAGAGCTCAAATCTTATGATTACAAGATGATTACAAATTCACATCAAAAAGACATTTATTTACAAGCTAAATACAAATAAAACCTATTACTAATAATTTTAGCTAAACATCCCTTCCATGGTCCCTTGTTATCATAGATGAAAGAAAACCTATTACTAATAATTTTAGCTAGTTCTCTACCTTACACTTCCTCCACAAATTCATTAAAACTGTACATTTTCTCTTTGAAAACTAGAGATTGGATTCCTTATTCTTCATTGAAACCTACTTTAGGATGGAATGATGAGATCTAAAAAAGTGTAAAAACATGCCAAAATATGTAATAGATGCATGGATAAAGGAAATAGACAAATATATATGATAATACATGATGAATGATCTATCAATAATACATTAAATAAGGGTGGGTTAGTGGGATCAAAGAGATTACACAAAAAAATCCCAAACCCTAATCAAGATAATAGCAATGAAACATAGATAAGGGGTGCATCCAAGCCCTAATGAAGTATAAAATGAATCATATCTACTTAAAAGTGTTAGATTTATAACCTTAATGTAGAAGGATAAACTCTAAGGATGAAACCTGAGTGTGTTTAAGAATGTTTGGTTCATGAATTTATGTAAGGAAAAATAACATCCCTCACATAAATATCCCAAGTAAATTAATTAAATCAAAATGAATAAATAATATAACCTGCCTAGGATAAAGAGTTGAGAGTAATAACACCACTAAAATAAATGCTCAAAATTAAATAATAAAAATAATGGTATTTAGCTCTAGGTTCAATGAAGATATGACTATGCTAGACATTTCTAAGTGATTTATTAGTGCAACAATAACTAGGACTATAAAAAACTATCTCAAAACTATAAAATTCATGATGCTCCATTCCAATACACTTCCATGGATATGGAATTGATCTTAGTGCATAAAAATATGAACCTACACGTAGAACTAAACCTTAACTATAGATCTAATCTTCACTAAATTGGACGTCTATAATTTATTATCTTGATGTATACAACCTATGTCTAAGAGGGGTCATGTCAATAAACATTATTAAGGATTTTGTTAGGCCAAGATATTTCTCCTTTAGTTAAACTCCTATTACTAATTTAATGATACAAATAAATGATTGAAGACAAGAAGGAAGCATGCAATACACATAGGATGTTGATGCAATGTCAATGTTGCATGATAATGATTTAGTTCTCATAGATGATTTTTCATAATTCCTCAATAAGCCCTATATCTAAGATGATAGTAATGAATTAGGGTTTGTCCTTTTATACAAATTTGTAACATGCAATTTGAAATATTTCACACTTTAGATCACTCATCTAGTTGTATAAGGTGAACATGGGCCCATTTAAATTTAAATTTAAAAGTTTAGGGGTCATTTTTGAGTTCACAAATCTAACCTCTATTAGTTTTGCACCCACAAAATTGACATGGGATAAGGAATAGATAAAATAGGGAACCATGATTGCTCCCTTGGAACATATGAAGATGAAGTCAATTTAGGATCAATTTATTTATCAACTTCCAAGCAAAATACATCATTTTGCAATGCTAGGCGCTAAATTAGGCACACTTTGCACCCCAAATAGATTACATTTTGGGCTAAAAGTCGGCACTAAAATTAGCGTTAACTACGTTGACTATGGCATCGACTATTGAATCAAAAACAAAAAATAAAAAACTTCCCATGTGAAGGAAGAGATGAGAGGAGAAAAATGACGCGCGAAGGAAGAGGGGAGAAAAAAGGGAAAAAATGTCGCGCAGAGGAAGAGAGGAGGGCGCCCTCTAAGGGATTGACTACGAGCAAGTAGATGAGAAATTCAATTTAGTTTGTGACACCATAGGTAAGGTTACAATTTGTTTTTTTCGTTCCCACAAATATTTTTTTTTGGATTAAATGGAGAGAATTGTGAAGAAAGGGTTGTTAATATTGTTTTGTTTACAGGAAAATCATTCAAGTCTCATGTGGTTGCAAAGGAGGAGGGTAAAATTGTAGACATTGCATTATTTCCTCCACATCCAAGAGCAGTGAACGTGTTTTTGAAACCCCAATCCCCTAGTTTTCTTATCATTCCCATCCCAAGATTTCAGATTCCAATTCAATTTCTCAGAACTTCCTTCCATACCTTTCTCTGAAGACAACTTTCTTTCATACCACAAACTGGACAAAAAATTTCATACTTGACAGTGTGTACTTCATTTTCCTCCACAGACTGTACAAAAATAATTTTCCCTAGGTCACCTCAAAATGTCAAGCAATAGAGGGAAGGGAGAAAAGGGAGCAGACTCTGGCCACAATGAGGTAATTCATTGTCAATTTATAGATTTGTAAATGTTTCCATTGTTTCTTTGATTTTTAGTTTTTAGTTTTTTATTTCTAAATTTAAAAAGAAATTTATTTTATAATGTATATATATATATAGGGCCATGAGATTGACAAAGACAAAGAGGCATTGGCTTCCATATTGGGGGTAGAGGCAGTGAACAAATTGGATGGTGTGGACTTGACAATGCTTGCCAGATACATAGAAAAATGATCTAGTAAAGCCCCTAAAACATTGCAACCAAATCAACTGTGTCTAAGGGAATCAATTGATTCCACAACTAGCTATCCTGGATCAAACAAAAGATCTAGGAGGAAATCAATAACAATAAACTCTAAGAATGTGGAATAGGGAGAAAATACTTCCAATATCCTAACCACTCTTGGGACACAAACTTCTTCCACCATGCCATGTTTTGCATCTTGCATTGGTAGCTACGATACCAAGATAGAATACAATGTGGTTTCAGGGGAAGTTCGAATGACAAATGCTGGAAAAATGTTTTTGAATAGGTTGAAGGAATCATGCATTCAATGGTTCAAATCCCATCTACATTTGGCATTCTCAAAGATACCCATGAACTTGCAAAAAGTAGTTATCCATGACATGGAGATTGAATTTGGCACATGTTGGTCTGTGAAGAAGGTAAAGCTATGAATGTCTCAAAACTACAAGAGATTTCGGTGCAACCAAACAAAGAAGATAAAAAAAATCCCTCCCAAGCTAAGGCTCAAAAAAGGCCAATTGATGTAAGTGTGAAAGTATGGAAAGAGATTTTAAAAACATATGAGAAGTCTGATGCACAGAGGAAGTCTGGTGAGGAGAGTACGCAAGTAGTTGAATTTTCTCATAAGATTATATCAAATTTATTAAATGATTTTTAAATTTTATTTGTGCATAGTTAAATTGAATTAGTATATGTTTCAGGACAAGGCCTCCAAGGCTAGGCTTGAAAAACTTTGTGCCACACATCACAGTGGCCAGAAAGGTTTATAGGCCTTGATTTGCACATTTGTAAGTATATTTAGTATGTTAAATGATTTTTTTTTTAATTTCCTAGGAAAAAGTAAATGATTTCATATTAATTAGTTTAACTAGTCCATGTGCCATGTTTTGATAGGAGAAATATGGCCAACATCCAAAGCAATTTGAAAAGGAAAAGTTACAAACCAAAAAGTGGACGGATTTTGTAATTTGGATGGAGAACGAGGTATCAATAGTTGACTTTCAATAACTTAGTTGGACATTGTTGTGTTAATATGTCAATTTTCATTTCTTGTGTTGAGTTGTTTATTGATGCATAAGATGAGTTCTAAAGTGCTTCTCTGTTGGCCCTAGATGCCTCCGTAAATAAAGAAATCAGCAGTAAAAAACCTACAACTTGATCTGATCAACATAGAGAAGTGTGTAATACTAGAATTCTTAACATTCAAAAGATAAATGGAATGTCCTCAACACCCAGTAGAGCTATCCAAAAAATCTAACTAAAAACACAAATGTTCTCCCACACATAATGGCCTAATGGCTGGTTTTCATAGAAGTCAAACTACCAAAGAACAACACTAATCAAGTTAACATATATGCATCATTTGCATAAACAACTGAACCATTTATGTGCATGAATAAATAGTAGAAGGATATAGATGAACTCAATTCATCTGACTTTATGCCTCTTGGCAGGAATTCCTCTTGAGTCTCTAATATCAGGTGCTCGAGACTTCCCTATAGCTTTTACCTTTCATCGTCGCCTTTCCTCTTCACTGTTAGACTCATCTTCTTTTTCCTTATTTGCATTTCTGGCTTTGGCTTCTAATTCATCCCATGTTTTACCTTCCTCCTCTTCAGAATCTTCTTCTTCTTCTTTGTCCTCATCTGACTCCACAAGAGATTCATCTTCTGAACCTTCCTCATCTAATTCTAATTCCTCTTCTACATCAGAGGGTTCATATCCTTGATTTGGCTCTTCTGAATTATCAAAATCAAAATCACTAGCTTCCATATTCAAAAATTCCCAACCACCATCTTCAATAAATTTATCTGGATCATCAGTAATAGTCTTCAAAATTGGCCATTGGTACAAGTTCATTCTACTTTCATAATACCTTATATCCATGGAGTTCATCCATTCCTTGATGCCATCAAGCGAAGATTGAGGAATGGCATCAATGCATAGTACATCCCACTTGAAGTCTTTGAAAACAATATCCATATCAAATTCCTTTTGCCTAAGTCCTAGTCTCTCAAGGTTAACAATCTCAATCTCACTAATAGTGATTACTAAGAAAAGTAATTCCACCAACTCTACCAAACAGTTTACCATAGGAACAATAAAAGCAGAGGCTTTGAAAGGAACTCCATGAAAACTAAGCTCTCTAAATGGTATATCAAACTCTAGTTTAAAATATTTTAGATGAGGCTGCTCCCATAGCTCTGTTACTCACTGGACAAATCCTTGAAACTTTGCATTGATTTTATTTTTCCTATTCCTCTCTTGTTGTTCTTCCTCAATTTCATTAGGATCATACATTGACCTTCTTTCCCCTCCTAAAGTTTGGATCACATCCATTACCTCCACATAAAACTGGACATCCTTGGTCTTCTTGGTTCCCACCATGATATGGTTATGCAAATGAAAATGAAGCAAAGTAATCATCTCCTTCTCCATTGGCTGGAAGAATGCATGCTTAATGTTTTGATACATGATATCAACTCTCTCTTCTGCTCCCATGGTTGAATACTGAAATCCATTATGGTGGGACTCTAGAGTTCTAGTCATCTTTCTTCCTCTTCCACTAAATGCTGGCCTGATCCACAAGCCTAATTGAATTTGTTTTTGAAAGCTAAAGTTTCTCCTGAGTCACCAGTGTAGCTCTCTCTGCCTTTTCAAACTCTTTCATTACTACAGATCGTCTATGGGATTTAATCATTTGTACCACATGGTTGGTGTGCTTTGAATCCTTCGATCTAAAGGAAATTTCCTAACATAAATACTGCTAGGGAATTTCAATGTTGGCATGTAGTTGGCATTAAAGCCGGTACCTACAACATCAGTGTATACTTTGGAGCTAACCCTAGTTGCATTTTTAGGCCCTTTATCCTTAACAACCATAGTGTCAACAAGGAGCAATGAATAATTATGTGTTTTGGGGTTACCAGTTTGCAACTGCAAATTCTGAAACATAAGTGATACATTAAAAGCCATTCCAGCCTTCACAATTTTGTCATTTCTTGAATTCAAACTTAAACCAGACTCTTGAAATTTGATCCCTATTCATGTTCCTGTAGACTTTGTAAGATGAGGCAAAAGTTCAAGGCCATCTCTTTGAACTACCTCCATAGCTGCCTTATATTAACATACATGAACATGATATGATTATATACATGAAAAGGTCACTTAAAAATAGTATAATCAAAGTATCAAATATCCCAAAGAACTATTCTCTGTATGCTCAAGTATTGTTGCATGTCATAGCTTGCTTACAAACAAAAAACTAAACCATAAATGTAAAATAGAGCTATGCTTCAACCATCCCCATAGTACCATTTATACAAATACATTCAGAGAATGAAGGAAAAAATAATATTACATCCTAAGACAACAGTGATATTAAGAAATGGAAATATGATGTAATATGATTATGGTTTCATTTCATATGTTGTAATGTTAGATATATAACAAAAAAATAAATTATTGCATGAAATAAATAATCAATTTTGATTTTATATGTTTTTTTTTGCAGAACACGAGTTTTCCACAAGATCAAGATGATCCTCATCATGATATAGATCCAAAAAATGTTGGTTCAGTTATAGATCACATGGCAGAGGATGATGATGACGTAGATACAGAAGAAACTGAGGCCGATGACAATGATGATGATGACGACGACGACGACGATGATGACGACGACGATGACGACGACGACGACGATGACGATGACGACGACGACGACGACGATGATGATGATGAGGCAATTGTTGGTAGTAGCCAATGACATTCATGATCATATAGGCTACATCATGGATCATTGTTGATATATCGTTATGATGCCTCTTTTCATGGTTACTATCATATGTATCATTTTCACGGCCTGCAGTACCATATTATTAAGTTGTATCATATTGACATGTATCATTTTGACTTATATCATTTGGACATGTATCATCTTGACTTGTATCATTTTGAGTTACATAATTTATCATTTGTACATGTATCATTTTGACTTATGTTGACAATTGGACATGTATCATTTTGACATGTTATTGATCTAATGGCATATTTGATTTTCACTTGTTTTAGTTATATATGATGATGAGCTTATCAGTATTGACTTGTCAATTTATATATATTGAAAGTGGTTGATGATTTTTAGATGAATATTTATTACGTATGATGATTTTAATTTATTGCTCAGGATGGATGTTGTCAAATTCAATTAAATTATATATATTTGACTCACTTGTTTTAATTATATATGATGATCATGTTATAATAATTATCTTGTTATTTAATCATATGAGTTAAATAATTAAATTACTTACTCTATAATCATATGAGTTATTTAAGAGGCATGATATATTTAACTAATTAAGTTGAAATAAAACATATTAAATTAATAAATGGAAGCAAAACAAGAAGCATTTTTAGAAGAAAAAAAGGAAGCAACAACGAAAGCCAAACTAGAAGCAGATCAGAAGCAATCTTGGAAGCAAAACTTGGCATTATCTAGGAAGCAAAAACAAAATCAATTCAGGTAGCAAATAAAGAAGTAATAATGGAAGAAATTTTAGAATCAACAAAAGATGCAATAATAGAAGCCATATTAGAAGCAACAAAAGACGCAAAAATGTAAGCAAAACTAGAAGCAAAATTGGAAGCAAAACTGAAAGCAAACTTGGAAGCAAAATTGGAAGCAAAAATGGAAGCAAAAATGGAAGCAAAATTGGAAGCAAAATCAGAAGCAAACCTGGAAGCAAAATTAGAAGCAAAATTGGAAGCAAACTTGAAGCAAAACAAAAAGCAAAATCGGAAGCCAAACTGGAAGCAACAAAGGATGTCATAATGGAAGCAAAACTGGAAGCAACAAAGGACGTCATAATGGAAGCAAAACTTCACGTCAATTAGGAAGCCAAAAAAGAAGCTATCTTTGACGCCATACCAGAAGCAAAACATGAAGCATGGCTGGGAGAAAAACTAGAAGAAACAATGGGAGCAGACATGGAAGCAAAATTGGAAGCCAAATTGGGCACTAATTTAGGCACTATTTTTGACATTAAATTGGTCTCGATTCTCGACGCTATTCCCAACACTAAAGGAGGCGCTATTGCTTGCCTTAATTTTCCAACGCTAAAGTTGGCGTAAAATACGATGCAAAATCTGGCGTTAAAGTGAACATGCAGTTTGGCACCAAGTTTTGTGTTGGCAGAAGTCTCCAATTCATGAACTCAAATGCACTAAATTCTGGCGCTATTTTAGGCCTAATTGCCTACTTTGTTGTAGTGACATATATAATTACATACATATACATATACATATACAATTATATAAGAACATAATAATAGAATTGCATGACAATATCTTCAAAATGAGAACCACTCAAACCATTTTCATATTTCAGAATAACAAACAAATATAAAAACAATTTGCAGTGTGAATGTTTGTGCAATTATGAACACACAAATATAAGTGCATGGCAGAATACCCTGTAAAGGACAACCAGTCAAATAATTAGTAGAAAAATTATGAAGTAGAAAGAATATTTTGTAGTAAGAATGAAGTATCTAGAAAAAGAAAATAGCAGAGTGAATTATTGTGAAAGTGATATACATTGATATACATTGAAGGGAGTCTTAACTTAATAGGAATGAGCCCTTCTATTGTAATAGGATGAAAAAATATATATACATACATCTAAGTCTTATCTATTCAAGATATACATGATGTGCATGGATCAAATCATCCATGGTATATAGTGCATATTTTGAAGAGATAAGGATTCTTTCAATGTCTATCTCTATTTGTTGTAGGCCTATCTAGGGATTTGGGAAGAAGACAACATAAAATAGGTGGTAAATTTGAATTGTTAAGGAACCCTCAAAAGTATTGTGCAAGGAATAACAAAATAATAGAATTACAAGGCATAAATTATTTGAAATGAAATGCACTGAAACCATTTTCATAATTGGGAATAATAAACAAATATTAAAGGAAAAATGCATAGTTAAAATATGTGCAATGACTAAGACATGAATACAAGTGCATTTATGTATGCATATATGCATAAATATATGTATACATATATGCATACATTTATATATATATGCATACATATATATATATATTGTAGAGTTAAAGTTTGTGCAATGACGAACACACGAGTAGAAGTGCATTGGAGAAAACCCACTAACTAGGAACCAGTCTAACCCTTTCCAGATTTTGTAGTAACAATCACACACACACACACATATATAGATATAGACAATTACATATATAAGAACAAAATAATATAATTGCATGGCAGGATATGTTCGAAATGAAAACAAGTGAACCCATTTTAATATTTGGGAATAACAAAAAAATATTAAAGGCAAATGGAAAAGTTAAGATTTGTGCATTGTCGAACACATGAATACAAGTGCATGACATAAAACCTTGTAATTGTGAACTAGTAAAACCATTTCCATGTATGGTAGTAACAATCAAATAAAAAAAGCATTTCATAGACATAACTATTGTGCATGGAAGAACAAAATAATACAATTGCATGCTAGAATATCTTCAAAATGAAAACCAGTCATACCAATTTCATATTTCGGAAAAACATGAGAATATTATAAGCAAATTGCAGAGTTAAATTCTATGCAATGAGCAAGACATGAATGCAAGTGCATGGCAGAAACCCTCAAAATGATAAACATTAAAACCTTATGAATATTTCGTAGTAACAATCAAATATATTGTAACCATTTCCGTATTTTGAAATAACAAAAAAATGTAAAAGGAAAATTGCATAGTTTAAGTTTGTGCAATGAAAAACACAAAAATACAAGTGCATGTCAGAAAACCAGTCAAACCCTTTCCATATTTCGTCGAACAAGTCTACTAGTAATGAAAAAGCATTTAAACCAGTCAAACCCATTTCATATTTTGTATAAGGAAGAAAATATGAAAAGGACAATGCATAGTAAACGTCATACAATAAAGAATAGAAGATTAGGAGTGCATGGATGAGTATAGTGGAAAAGTAAACCAGTGAAACCCTCCCCACATTTCATTTTATTAATCTTTTTGAAAGACAAATTTTTGCAACGAAATTTTGTGAAAAAAATAAGTGCATGGTAGAATACCATCATATTCAAAGACACTAGTACAGGCTGAGTGAGGTTAGAACCTCACCTGAAAGAGAAAGGGAGTTGTTGAGAGTGCAAAGTCGAATGAAGAAGCATGAAGAGCCAAACAATGAAGTGTGGAGAGTCGGACTAGTATTGGTGCCTAACCATACAAACACTCGTAACCATACAAACACTCGAGAATAAATGAAAACAATAGGAATGAGAGTGGGTGGGATATGCAAGAATTTGGAACATTGAATGAACCTTGATATCTGAATTACGCACTTGACAGTCTGAGGAAATGTAAAGGGACGTGTAAGGAAAGCTGGTTAGTTGAGGTAACGAAGGAGGCGATGAGCGGTTAATGCTCTAAACTGTTATTTTATGGTGGCGAGGTTGTTGTAGCCATGCGATTATTTGATCCAATGTATGTAGATATGTTCACTGATTAAGGAGGTAGATGGGCTCCACTTTCAGGTGGAGGGAAAAATGGGCCCATTTTGGATAGGTCGGACTAAACAATGTGTGACAGGTGGCAGGGTGCTCAATTTAAAAAAAAAAAAATATTTTGCCTGATGCACAAGTGGCAAGGTGACATGGTGGGCAAGTTTTTATTTTGTTTGGTCCATGTGGACTGCCACGTGGGCCTCCAAAATTTACCTGCCCTACTTTGGGCCCCTCTCCCCCACCTCTCCTCACTAAGTGTGAGTATTGTTGATGCAGTCTTATATATTGAATCTTTTGATAATTGTGCCATTACACCAACCATAGTGTGTCATAGTACGATAATGATTTTATCAAAATAATTTCAAACATGATAAAATTTTAAAATTTAAAGATGAAATAAAATTATTACTTATTTAGTATCTCTTTTATTTTGCATATGTAGGAAACTCGTGTTCATTTATGTTCTACAATTCATTGTATTAGTTAGTGTTTGCCTTTAAAAAAGTGACAATAAAATTTCCATTGGAGTAAAATTTGTTTTGTCTTCTAATATTATATTGTTAGAAGAATTGGATAGTTACCAATATAATTTTTTTGACAAAATGTCTCAAAGAAATGTATTGTCATGCATGTCATGATTGCAAAGTATGTTCAATATTCCAATTTGTTGAAAAGTGCTTGGAAACTTGTATGCAGGATATAGACATCCATCAAAGCATAATTGAAAGTGGATTTTTGTAAGATGTAGTAGTTGCAAGGGTCACTTGTGATCCATAATCTTCACAAGAATTTATTCATAAAATTTAATTTAAAGAAGTAATTTGTATTGCAATAGTATTACCAAATATAAGTATTAATAATAATATGTAAATTTCACCATTACAAATAGATAATTAAAAACAATGTGAATCAACGTGACTAAGAAATACAATAGCGTAGCAATCACTACATATACACTTTTTTCAAATATCACATAAAAAGTAGCATTTCCTAAATTAGCTCTTATGAATTGATTTTAAAATAATAGAAAGGACACACCACATGTATTGAAAAAAATTATCTTTAGTTGAACGTATTGCAAAAATGGACTTGCATATGTGTTGGTTGAGCATAAAGATGTTTTTCATCAAGTTCTACATGTCTTCTAGTATAATTGTAAAAATGATCAATATATCCTAACTTGCTCTAATACCATGTTAGAAATTAGGATCTTAGGATACTAATCATTATAAACAAGACATAAAATAAATAAAATGAGAATCACACAAACATAGAATTTACATATTACACAACATATACACGGGGAAAACCCTTTTAGGTAAAAAATCCCATAAAGTATCATTTTATTAAAACACTCACAATAATGATCTATTATAACATAGACTGAACCTAGGGAACACTTCTCCATACTTCCACATGACCAATAATACCTCATCTACATAGTGATATAATTGACTATAAAATCTTCAAATTTTATATCTCTCAAATGAGAGAGAACCTCCTTAAATATAGGAGGAAGGGTGACATAATACCTGAAAGGGTATTAGTCACACCTATTCAACAACCACCATTCATAAATAATTAATAATCTAATTATTAGACTATAATTATTTTAAATAAGATGTGCTTAATAAGCATATAATATATAAGGTTTTATAACCTTATATTATAACACTATATAAATGTTATAAGGGTAATGATCCCTAATAACATTATGTTATAATAGGTTCATTCTATATATTTTTCTTGTTGAGGAATAATAAATCATTGTTTTGCAGCTCTCTTATGTGGAAGGTGTTTTTGTTCATTGTTTGATTTGGAGTCTCGTGTTTATTCAAAATTCTAGCACCATTCACATCTAGTATATGTAAACCTAGTGAAAACCTCTACTATAAAAAATAATGAGAAAATATCATAGAAAGTAATGTTAAAACCTAAAAGAATGAAAAGACCATGTGATACTATCAACATGTTATTGGTATTTTGAGCTTTATTTGCACTTTTATGCCTTCACTTCTAAATCTATTAGTCATTTGAGGTGAGAAGATACCATCAAACCCCATGTATAAAAATCCTTAAAAAATACTTGAAATTTCAAATGCAACCCAAACCCCCATGGGTATAACCTTAAGGGAAGTCTCATTACTATAGTTTATCAAATTTGTAAGGTGAAACATTGATTCATATTCTCAATTAAAATCAAATGGAAACTATAGAGAATCATATCTTTCTCAATACTACTCCAAATCATTAGTGTGACCACCTTCTAGAATTATATTGAAGTCCTCTTTACAATAAATCTATTTTTTTCCAAATCTTTGTGAGGTGTATGACCTTTGAATCCAAAAAACAACTTTTTCAAAATTAGAAAAAAAGTAATAAAATCCTTTATCAAATCCTTACAAGATCAATAATTTTAGATCCTCAAAACATAAGCCAAATGTACTTACAAAAATAATTCCACAAGTAGGAACCCTTCAAAATCTATTATTCCTATCAATTTTTTTTGATTCTCTAGATAGAATGGTAGGTGCAAAGATAAATTGAAAGCTCACTAGGTTAAATTGGGTCACACTTATTTATTTATAGAATCATTAGTGCAAAAGAACTATCTAAACTTAATTAATACTTGGAAGACCTACAAATGAATGGATGGAAGGTGAAATTATTTATCTTTTCAACCAATTGGAAAATCACATAAAAAGGATTAGGTTTTGAATGGTCAAGGAAGAGTGAGGGAGAAAAGAGATAAGGGCACAATTAGGGCTTATAAATTTTTAGTGAGGGTTTCACAAATTGAAACAAAGATGAAGTGTGAGGTAAGTTATAGGGCAAGCCAAATGAGTTGACAAAAGTAAAATTTGACCTCGTTTGAAATACAAATTTGAGTTGGGGTTTCAATGGAAGTATTTAGGGTCTGAAATATTTAGGTGAACCAACTAGTTAGTATTTTGGTGGTATAAGGAACTTTATCATTAAATGAGGAAAGAAGGAATTGAATAGAAAATTTTAATCATATGTCATATTGGGCTTTTGGGATTTTATGCACTTTTGCACAAGTGCAAAAAGGGTTAAAAGTTTCGATTACTTAGGCCAAGTTAGGGTTTTGGCCAAGTTAGGGTTTTGGAGAAAACATGCATCAAATGAAAAAGTGTGAATGGGTTAAGAAACCTTGAAAACTAAAGTTATGTTAGGGTTTTAGGTCATGGCCTTTTTGACACTTTTTTGGGGCCAAAATCTTTCATCTGGGCACTCAAAATTAACTTTTACTATTTTTTTTTAGGTTTTTAGAAAGTTATTTCTTTTTAATAATTTGGAACTCATGTTTCCAATTTGAATTTTAAGTTGAAATTTAGAGTCACCATAGTGGTAGGAAGATACTTGGAAAAATTCGAGCTCAAAGGGATAGGCATGCAAAATTACCAAAAATGGAAAATTATGATAATTGTCCAAAACTACCAAAAATAATAATTTTTGGGTTTGTTTTTTTCAATTTTTTAGATATAAGGGTGTTTCTTTCATTGTAGAGACAAAGAGAGGAATAATACAATATTTTGGATTTGAAGCAATTCTCTCTCTCTTGTACTGATTTTCTTTTAGCAATAATGGAAAGAGAGTGTTAATGGTTTGTTTGGTTGCATCAAAAGCAATCTACTTCATACCTAAATCACCTAAGACCAAACTATTTGATGTTTTCAAAATTTTATCTTTAAATTCTAAGAGCTTTAACTCAACCAAATTTATATAACCAAACTTATAATATAATAACAAAAAATATTATAAACAAGTGCCACATAGTGACTAGTACTTGCCTAACTAGTATTCAATAATTATATTTGTTGGGTAGTTGATAAATTATTTGTGGAATAACAATTTAGAGACAAGTCAAATAATAGTTTGAAATTATATTTTTGTAAATCATACATATTGTAGTCACATAGTGGCAAGTACCTATTTTTGTAGGATTGTAATACAAGTATTTGTTGTGTAGTTGATACATGTGTCATGACAAAAATTTAAAGTTAGGATACATAATAGTTTGAGATCAAAAAATTATTACAAGTTGAATGTATCATGATTTTACTAGGTTTATGAATATTATAGTTGTTAAGGTTGACCTTGACCCCAAATTTGATTCATACTAGATGCAACTATGATTGACATAGCTGAAGTTGAGTTTATTTATCACAATAAATATTTTTAAATATTTATGAGATCAAATGATTTTTTTCAAGAACCTTTGTATGATTTTGAGTTTGATGGAAAAGAAGATAAAATAATTCTTCACTAGTTTTAAAATAAAATAAAACATTTTTAAGTAAATATATTTTTTTAAAGTAGGTTAAATGAGAAGAAAAAACTCTTCAATAAATAAACTAACTTAAGATTGATATCTTAGACATATATTTAAAATATTTATATTAAAAATAACTTCTAAAGAAATTAAAAATAAATTTTCAAATAAAATAATTATTAAATAATCTTAAAATAAAATAGCTATTAATGAAGATATTTTAAATAAATCTTTGTTATACATCTTAGTTTTAAGTTTAAAAAAAATAAATAAATATGGTTTTTTCATTATTATTTTTAAATATGATGATCCTTAGTCTATAATCTCTCAATGTAATTATTATGTTAGATTTTTTTTAATCTTGTTAAAATATTGCACCATCAAATCCTATCAAATGTGAAGTAAGAGAAAACAAGTTTTTATTTAATTTTTTAATTATTTTTATTAATAATTTATTTACTAATGTTAATGTTGCCCATCTTTTGGTAATATCCCAAATGCTAATGTTTCCCTTGAGAATCAATTGGATCCCCTTGCCTTTCCTCCTCCTATCAATACTTTGGGTGAGGGCACTTACTCTAGTAAACCTCCCCTCATAAAATCCACATATGTCCCCTCAGTTATGAAACAATCTTCTATCAAAGGTCTCCTTACCAAAGGGGACCTTATTCCTAGAATGTGAAAGGTAAGGAGAGTAGCTCTAACCCTTCAGGTAATCCCTTACGAGCTAAGAGGAGGGGTATTGACAGTGTTGATCCAAAAATTGCTACAAAAGTTACTATTGAGATTAGAAAAGAGGATGAACAAGGAAAAATGGATGAATCTAGTAGTGGGAATGGTGGAAGAAGGTCAGCAAGGCTTGCGGGCCAATCGACCAAGGGTAAAAAACTAAGCTATGAAGACCTTAGTGAAATCCTAAAGAAGAGGCTTCGATTATCATAAATGTGAGCAAGAAGGAACTATTTGTGGTCTTGGGTGAAGACCTCTCAGAGGACTCTGCTAGTAGTGATGAGGTTGAAGAGATGGAGGGTGCTGACTAGGAGGTAGTCCAAGATTTGGAGGATAATGAAGATAAATGGGTTAAATAAATTGCAAAAGAAATTGAGGATGTGGTTATGAAAGTTACAGTTGATGTGGAAGAGTAGGCCATGGAAGATATGGAAGAGGATGTGTAGGGTACAAATAGGCCCTTTGAATTTTATCTCACTCAATTTCAGGAGCTACAAGATAAAGTGAACAAAATGGAAAAATCTCTTAATAAGTTAACATCTATTACCTTGGGTATCATGCAGAGAGCTCTTTTTGGCACTGTGAATGGTGCAACTAAAATAAGGAAAGGCCATACAAAGATGAATTCCCCTCAGGCCGTAGAGGTGCAACAAGATGATAGAACTATAGAAGTGATGGAGCAGTGCAGTAGGGAGATGGAGTAGCTAATCGAGGAATGAAACTTAAATTGCAATCCCAAGCAATAATGTGGGTCATTAGTGTCTCTATTTTTTGGCTGCTGGGTAATGGTACTTTCTGGGCTGCATGCCATCTCATTTTTGTTGGTCTAGTCTCTATTTTTTGGTCTTTAGCCATATGGTTGGTTTTTGGCTACTATTGCTTCATTTTGGTTAGGGTGGTTGTCCTATTGCGGGGTGTTGGTCTATTTTTTTCCCTTGTTGTTTTGTGGTGGTAGTTTTGTTGGCTAGTTGACATGTTTTGTTCTTTGGTTGAGTTCAGGGGCCCTTTCCCTTGCTTCTGTTATCAATTTTTTTTACTTGTTTAAATATTAAAATTAGTAATAAGATAATAATAGATCAACAAAATTATGTGGAGAATATTAATAAAAATATATTAAAATTAGAAACATGAAGTTATTAATAGTATTATCATATAATAATGAGTTAATTTGAAACATATAATAGAGATTAAAAAATAATATTATGGTAAAATACTAATTTCATAAATGAATGCGATAGCGGGAGTGAAAAAAGGAGCGACAATAGGAGTGAACCTATGAGCGGGGTCAAATGAATTGGTAAATGATTTTGAGAAATTTTGGAATGGAGCTACAACGGGAATGAAAAAAGGAGCGAACCTATGAGTGGGGTCAAGGTTGCAAACAATAGAATGGAAATGGCTGGAGAAGAGACTTTACATATCAACAAACAGGTGACAATCGAACAAAGGGAGGCCCTTCGAAGTCAAGACATCAAACACATGGCAATCAATTCCAACCTAGGAGGACAGGGAGGCAACCAACGTAGAGGTATGGGTGGTTAGGGAATCAAAGATAAAGAAGACCACCTTTCCAATCAAAGAGGCAAATTGATGCTATGTGGAGGCCAAGGAAGAACCAAAATAACATCAATTTGGGAAGGGAAATGGGAATGGGGGCCCTAAATGCACAAACATGGTTTGGATTCCAAAGGACAGCTTCCAAAAGGGAAAACCCTTTACTCCAACACATCATCGCAACAACATATTGTCAATCCCAAATAGTTACTTGCAACCTTGATAGGATTTTCTGAAGGAGTGTGGCTTGTTCATCAAATGGACTAGTAGCAATGCCTCAACTCAAGAGATTGTCCATTGGATCAATGAGCGCTTTGAAGGCCGGGTAAGAGCTAAACCCTTAGTTGATAACCTTATTTTTTTGCGTGTGAGGAGTCAGGCCTCAAAGGAAAAATTCTACATGGGGAACCATTATTTTTAAGGGTTTTTGTTTCTATAAGAAAGATTGGGAACCAAACTTTAACCTTAGGCAACACAAACTGAAATATTACCCCCACTGGATAACATTGGAAAATTTTCATTTAGAATACTGGTGCAAAGAAACCCTCGGGAAGATTGAAGGTGCCCTAGGAACAATAATTAGCTTCAAAGAGGATTTTGTCATGGGAAAATTGGGCATAGCCAAGATCTTGGTTAAAATTAACATGGAATACAAATTTTTGGACTATTTGGAAATTCTAACAAAGAAAGGGGAATGGATCCAAAAGGTAACTATGTATACAAAGGGAGGAAGATGTATATTGAGCAAGAGATACATTGCTAATTGTTCAAAGGGAATACGTAAAGTGCAAGACTTATCCCTAGATGGAGGATGGCCTGGGAAAAGGATTCCTCAAAGAGAAGTCCCTAATGGGTCGATGGAGGAAAATAATGATAGAGAGCAATTTCAAGAAGTTGCAGTGGAGAGATTGGGCACCTTGCCTCCTCAGTTTGCAAATGAAGGAATGGATTTGAATCAGTCTGGAAGTATGGATTACCTTGAGGAGCTCAAGACCTTGTTGAAGGAAACAATATTATTGGAGATGAACATTAGCGACAATATTATGGTCATTTCAGAGCAAGGGACAATTGCTGGAGAAAATAAGGATATGGTGGAAACACCAATCATGATGTCCCCCTAAAATCCCCACTCAAGTCTTCGAATTCAGAGGAAGATAGATAATATGCATATTTAAGGGAAGATATAAATGAAAATTTCATGGAAATTGCTTTGGGCGAAGGAGAGACAAACAAGGAACATGAAGTACAATAGATTCAGTTCTACCTAAATAATGCAAAGGAGGAAGTGGATGAAGCTCTCAATGGGTTAGTTCTTCCATTAGAGTAGAAGTTGATGCTGGAAGCTGTAGTAGAGTCTGAAGAGGAAGTGGAGGATATCACACCTACAGGAAAACTTGGGATTAAACAAAACATGTCCACAAAATCCAAACCAAATTGTGGGAAAGGGAAAAATAGAGGAAGAAAGTCAATGCAAGAATTAAGATCACTAGATGGAGATGCGGAAGGGCAACAAAAAATCACAACAATGCTAAAATCAGGGAGGGAACCCCCTTCCTGTGTCACCATGAAACTATTATCATTCCAGAATGTTAGGGGACTTAATGCCCCTAACAAGCAGTGCCTGGTCAAAAGAAGGATTGCTTTGACTAGGCCAGACATAATACTTATCTAGGAAACAAAGCTAAACAAAGATGATTTAGAGGCTCTAAAGAGAAAGCTGTGGAGATGGAATGAGGAAGGAGTTCAAGAAAATAGTGCTTCAGATGGGATTGCAACCTTTTGGAAGCCTAGCTTGGTGTAGGTTGAGATGGTCGAGATGGTGGTGGGGAACCCATATTGGCAGTGTTGCAAAGTATGGAGCATTGTGTCCAAGCTTGCCTTTGGTTTGATCAATGTATGTAGGCCCAACTCATGTATTGGGAAGAAAATTTTGTGGCAAGAAATTAAATATTTTCTAAGGAAAAAGAGTGGAGAAAATTTCATATTTAGTAGGAGATTTCAATGCCTTATTAGAAGACAAGGATAAAGTAGGTGGGATACAAAAATGAAACCAATCACAAAAAGATTTTAGAGAATGGGTGATGAGAAACCAATCGTTGAACATTGACTTGAAGAATGGAAATTACACATGGACAAACAAGTAGGCTGGCCCATGGATGATAGTTGAAAAATTGGAAAGATTCCTATTCTAGGGAGGATTGGATAGCTTTCAATGCACCTTTGATGCCACCATATCTCCAATTGTGGGTTTAGACCTTCTTCCAATTCAATTGGAGATATAGGAGGATCACAACTTGTTTCAATCTCCTTTCAAATTCGAAAACATGTGGTACAAGGATCCAAGATTCCCTGATCTTGTGGCTGGGTGGTGGAAGGAGATATAGGTGAAAGGGTCAAAGTTGTACTATTTTATATCAAAGTTGAAGTGGCTGAAGCAGAAAATTAAGGAGTGGAACTGGAACTACTTCAAGGATATCTTTGAAATGAAAGAAAGCATTGAAGAAGATCTTCATGGGGTGGAGGAGGACATTATGAGGAATGGTATGAATTTGCAGTGCTACCTTAAGGAGAAAGAGTTGCTAGGGTAATATGAGGATATCTTGGCCAAAGAGGAAGTCTTCTGGAAACAAAAATCAAGGGAAATTTGGCTCAAAGAAGGGGATATGAACATAATTTTTTTTCATAATAGCACAAGGCAATGAAGAAGTGTGAATAGAATATTGAGCTTAAAGCAGTCAGATGGGTCCATAGTAGATGATCCCAGGGCTATAGCAGAGGAAGCAGTGAGATTTTTTAATGATCTATTAAACAACTATGAAGGTTTGAATTTGTGCCACTAGCAAGATCTTCTAAGATGCATCCCCAAACTAGTTAGTGAAGTTAAAAATAAGATGCTGAATGAGAAATTTTCAAAGGAAGAAATTAAAATAGCCCTCTTTCAGTTGCATCTAGACAAGGCATCTAGCCCAAATGGTTTCCCAACAAGATTTTTTCAAAATTTTTGGGATCTGGTAGGTGATGAGATGAAAAATGCAATTGAGGTGTCATGGAACTCGAGCAACCTTCTAAAGGAAGTTAACAACACCTTCATTGCATTGATCCCCAAGAAAGAAATCACAAACACTCTAGATGAATATAGACCAATTTCCCTCTACAATACAATATACAAGGTCATGATGAAGGCAATGGTGAACAAATTGAAACTCGTTCTTCCATCAGTAATAGCAGAGGAACAAACAAGATTTGTACTAGGGTGAGCAATCATGGATGGCATCATCATTGCTCAAGAGGCCATACACTCAATTCAACAAAATAAATAGGCAAGCTTGATAATCAAATTGGACATAAAAAAGGTCTATGATACAGTAGATTGACGCTTCTTGATCAAGGTCCTTGAAGCTTTTGGATTCAATAAGCGATGGCTAAACTAGATTTTCACCTGCATCTCCATGCCTAGGTTTTTTGTTCTTGTGAATGGAATGCATGAAAGTTTTTTTGAGGTCTCTAGAGGGTTGCAACAAGGTGACCCTCTCTCCCCCTTCTTATACATTTTGATGGCAGAGGCTCTAAGAAGATCAATAACGTTTGGGATTCAGTCTTCCAAATTGAAGGCATTGGTATTACAAGTGATTTATAGGTAGTTTCACATTAGCAATTTGCTGATGACACAACTTTGTTTGGGGAAGCCAAATGGAAGGAGGCAATTTTCTTGAATACAATCCTCAAGAAGTACGCCAAAGCAGTAGGTCAAAGAGTCAGTGAAAAGAAGTCTGAAGTTTTTTTCTTCAACACTCACTCCCGCAAGGAGCAAGAAATCCTAAGGGTATTAGGCTTCAGAAAAGGTGAACTTCCTTGCACATAGTTAGGAATTCCATTAGCAAAAGGAACAAGATTGACTAGTCTATGGGATCCTCTAAATCTCAAAAAAAACACGAAGGTGAACTTGTGGAAGGAAAAATGGTTAAATTGGGCTAGTAGGATCACTCTAATAAAATCTATCCTCTCAGCCCTTCAGAATTATCTCATGTCAGCTCTTTGCATTCCTAGTGGATGTGCAAAAAAATTGACAAGGATGTATAGGAAATTTTTCTAGCAGGGCAATGAGGAGAAAAGGAAAATAGCTTTGATTGCTTGGGAGAAATTATGTAGACCCAAAGTAGATGGAGGACTTGGTTTCAAACATTTGGAGTTACAAAATAGAGCACTTGGAGAAAAACTGGTGTGGCAGATGCATTGCGAGCCACAAAGGAGATGGGATAAAATCTTGCATCATAAGTATCTTAAAAGTGACAACGATGGTGATATTCTATCAATCTCCAATCCTCCACAGGGATCTTAGATTTGGAACTTTATCCAAAAATGTAAGCTAGTAATTTGTGACTATCTCTCTTGGGATGTTCAAGATGGTAGTAGGGTGCTATTTTGGGAAGATTCCTAGGTGAGACTCCCGAGCCTGGATAGCTTAATTGAGGCGCGAGAGGTTAAACAAACCCTTAAAAATCTGTGGGGAGAGAAAGTAAAGTATTACATAGTCCCAGATCCCAGCAACACAATTTCAAGTTGGAAATGGAGATATTTCACAAACCTCAACTTACCCTTGGATGAGGTTCAATGTCTATATGAAGTAGTAAAAGATAGAACTCTTTGCCTGCGAAATGGTATAGACTCATTGATCTAGGTTGGGGCTAAGTCTAGGAGGTATACTGTAAAAGATGGATATAGATTGCTACATAATGAGAGGTAGAATTGTGGAAAACCTCCCATTACACCTTTTTTGGAGTAGTGCTTGCCTCCCCAAAGCAGGTACCTTTGCTTGGGCATTCAATATAAGATTCTAACAACATAAAAGTTTTGATGCCTAGGTTTTCAAGGGCCATCGAGATGCATTTTGTGTGTGAAGGTAGAAGAGACAGTTGACCATATCCTCCTAGGATTCCCTTTTCTTAGGAATGTTGGAGGTGGCTATGCGCAAGATTGGGTTGAGCTTGCACCATGCCTCAGGAGCTGCTCAGCTAGTTTCAATCTTGGCCATCTCTAAAGAAGAAATCACTGTTTGGTGATATTTGGACCCTCAGTCCATCAATAGTGGTGTGGGAGCTATGGAAAGAAAGAAATAGGTGATTATTTTAGGACAAGAAGATGGGTCTTGCTTCCTTATCAACAAAATCAAGGTTGCCTTAATAGAAACGTTGAATGCCAAGCTGGAGCAAAAAACAATGAAGGATAAAATCTTTTTGAATTGGGATGTGAAGTTAAGGGCAGCTTGGCCTTCCCTTAGAATCTCTTCTTGGGTTGGTAATGGAGGCAATAAGGCTGAGCAAGAAAGAAATTCTATAGAATGGACGCCTCTACCTCATGGATGGTATAAGTTGAATTTCGACGGGGCATCTAAAGGTAACCCAGGTCCATTAGGTACAGGTTGTATTATCACGGATTGGCAAGGAAAAACAATTTCTTCCTTTGCAAAGAGGCTATCAGAAGGGACACATAATGAAGTGAAATTCATGACTATCATTCATGGGATGAGCATGCGCAAGGAATTAGGATTTCCCAGAATTGCAATTGAAGGGGATTCAACACCCTTAGAAGTGGTACCATCCCCAACTGGAAGCTTAGAGCCTTGCTCTCTAAGGTAATGGATTTTTTGCAAACATTTGAGAGGTACACAATAAATCACATATACAGGGAAGGTAACAAAGAGGTAGATGCCCTATCAAATGAAGGTGTTAGGGATGGATAAGTTTGTTGCCCATGTGTCATGAGAGAGGTATGTCCATGCCAAATGATCAAATTAGGCACATGGGCATTTTCAGAGTTAGGGAGAGGGCGAAGGAAAATATTCTCTACACTGATATGCCCTCTATTCTTAGACACATCACTATTTCCAAGAGTAGGGGATGTGACATGTCTTGACATAGGGCTTGGTCATCATTATCTCATTTGGAATGAAGTTTGGAAGCACAATTCCTAAATGCAATTTTGGAGGTGAACATTAATTGTTCGCACCATTAGAGATCAGCCGTAGAACTAGGAGAGGGGTTGAAACATGTGTAGTGGCTTGGGAAAGTGGGAGAAGTGAAAAAATATTGAAATCCCTCCTAGTGATGGACACCAACCATATCAAATGGTCTTAGACGTAAGCCAATTTTTTTTCCAACAAAGAAATTGTATGGCTATTGGCGTTAGTGGAGGAAGGAGGTAGGGGCAATAAATGGGGGTGGTTGGCACCCCGGGAGATGCACCGATTGAGCACCTATATCAATAGAAGATGTAATCAGTGGTGACCACTGAAAATGGATACTCCAATCAATTTGGGAAGCTCAAAGAAGTAATCAACTTTTGTAGGATATCAATAGAAGATGTAATCAGTGGTGACCACCAAATTTTTTCCTAAACAAAGATATTCTTTGCCTTGAGGTTGTGAGGATGGTCATTGGAAAGGATTTGTGCTTCTCAAAGAATAGGGTACAAGCAAACATAGATATATCATTGTGTTTCTTGGCCTCCATGTTGGATTTGAACCTTCCGAAGTTGCATTGTCTAGTGATGCTGAGAACGGTGTTCAAGGTGGCAATATTGGTGGGCGACGTGGATGTGGTTGCGGTGGCAGAGGTGGGAGTTGGGCTGCCACTACCGAATGATATAGACAAAATGTTCAAGAAAGGGGTGGAGGTGGTTTGGAACCCCTTCATAATGAACATAGATGCGGTTGGACTGGCCACATGCTGCCGTTGGGCAACCATCGGCTATAACTTCCTATGCTACAACCTGGGGGTGCAAGAGGTAGTGGGTCTACAGTGGTGCTAAGAGTTCACAAACCTGGTGGAACCCACAAGGTTTTATGATGAAGAAGATGGTGCAGAGGACTGAGGAAGGGAGTATGGTGTGGTGGCAATTTTTGTGAGTGCAAGGTTGCCTTTGTCAGTGATATAGAGGAGTTTTGCGGTAGATAAAATTGTGGCTAGTTTTTTGTTTGATTGTACAAAAATGAAATGATACTATATTGCCCAACCTTCTATAGGCAAGAAACGATTGTAAAATTTTGAATTTTCACTATAATAATGTATGCAACTTGCCTACATTTTACATATCAAAAGAAAAATTATGGTAAAATACTAGTAAATATAATTATTTACTAATAAATAATAAAAAATAATTTTAGTTAATAATTATTTAGATATGTATTATGTAAAAAATAAGTTAACAAACATTAAAAATCAAAAGTTAATTAGAAATATTAGTAATTGTTTTAATATTTGTATTACAATATTATAATGAATAAATTAATTGGAAAATATTATATTATGTTTGTAAGATTTTTTTTTTCAATATCATTTTGAAAAAAATAAAAAATAATTTTATAATGTAAAATTTAAAAAATTAGTCAATTAATAATTATAATAATTGTTTTGATTAGAGGGTAAAAAATAGGTTTTGATGGGGCCCGGAACCCAGTAGAAAGGAAAACAAGTTGCCTAAAAGATAAACCATAGACCAACAACAGCTCCTTAACAACTACAACAGATAAACATGACTACACACGCTACATCTTATAGACAATCAAGGGCCAAAGACCCTTAAACCAACTAGTTTTTAACCAGGACCAAAAACCCTTTTAGTTACACAAAGATCCCACCTGCATCTGCTAGGCATCAACAAACCAACCGCTCATGGAAGGCACCAATGAGCCAAGAAAGATAATCATCACTAAATGAGAAGAGACCACACTAATAAGAACCACTAGTAAGACCAAACAACCCACCTCCATAGAGACAATTTGATCCACCATAGAAAATTGCAATAAGTCAACTTCCTTGTAGCTCAGATTCACCTGGTAATAGGAAACCAATTCTAGCTCCACCTCTAAAGGAGTGAGCTCCCCTTTATTGGAGAGGAAGAAACAATCATTAAAGCCACCATAGCCAGACATCACCAACACCCTCAACCTCCACCTCCATAGGAGAACTGCCCACCTCAATAAGAACAACTGCTGAGGGGGGACCACCTCCAAAGGACCAAAGGAGAAATATGACATAGTATCCAAGCAAACAACTGTAGCCTCCTTTGGAAAGCCTTGCACCAGGAACAAAACATCTGGGATCTAGGATTAAGACTTGAAAACCACCCAGCTATGAGAACAAGGCCACAAAATATTTGAATAGAGTCCAAAACAACATGACCCTTTAGCCAACAAGTCATTAGCAGAGAAGACCCCATAGCACACACCTCAGCTAGATAAACCTTCATTAGCAACCACAGGCCCAATGCAACCAACTCCATCACCACCTCTAATAGAACAAAGATCCCATCAGATGCAGGAAAAGCACCCCTAACCAAAGACAACAATTGGGAAAACAAAAGAACACTCATCCTAGCCAGAAGCACCCCACCAAAATTGGGGGAAACAAACATAACCATCAACTCCATAAGAAACTTGATAGAATCCACAGAAAGACAGGGCAGAGACAACCCTACCCAAACCAACAAAACCACATCGACAACCCCCAAGCCTAGAAAGCCCGAAGGGTACAAAAAAATAAGTAGCCCACAAGCCAACAAAGAGAACTAGGAAGAAATGAAAGACAACAAAAAGGAAGCCAAAAGTAGAGCAATCGAACAATAGGAACCCCCAAGCCTCCCTATTACACCGAATAGGGACAAAAATATGCCCATTCAACAACCAAACTTCCAAAAATTAGCCAACACACTCCCACATCACTTGCAAAGAGAGTTGCCAGAAAACAACAAAGAGCCACCAAGGAGGTAGTAGGAAGGAGCGAAAGAAGATCAAGGAAAACCAAGAAACAAAACAAGCCAACACTAAGAAAACCCAATCCCTCCAACTACACCGAGTCAGAGAAAAAATAAGCTCATTCTGCAACTAGTCATCCTCAGAAAGTCTACTACACATCCACTGCCTATAAGGTAGCCAAAAAGAGAGCACGAGATGCCACACATCAACCAGATCAATGCCAACATCACCGACCACAACCCAAGCAAGAAGAACGACCATCCTCTAAACAAAAGACCACCATTCATGTCTAGGAACAACCACCCACTCCACAATAGGATAACCAAAGGCAACCAAAACTTGCCAAGAGTAGGAACCCCCAAAAAAATACCACCAGCCACATAGCTAGAAGGGGCAAAGGGAGACCACGAGGAACCAAGCAGAAGAACAGGCCAACACGAAGCACTCACCAGCCTTCCTATTATGCCAAATAGGAGCAAAAATAAGCCTATCAATCCACCATTCCACCTCAGGAGCCCCAAGCACACCTGTACCATCTGTAAGGCTAGCAGCAACCAGAGAACACTAGGCAGACAAAGTCAGATCATGAAGAGAACACCAAGTTGCCACATCAAACACCATAGCCTAAGGAGCAAAGAAGAAGCTCTAGAATAGACTGCATCCCACAACAAGAAAAAGAGATCTCCAAGACCTTCACAACCAACAACACAAACATTCTCATGAAGCCTCCATAGTAAAAATAGAGAATAGCTCAAAATAGAGCCGCAAAAGAGAGCATCCAGCCTTCCCTGCAGGAATCACAACCCACAATAAAACCTGGATTCCATCCGCATTTGTAGGATCTCCATCTGCCTCTGCCAATTCCTCCTCACCCTCAGAGGAATTCAAATTCCCTCCGCACGCCTTTCCTCTCATGCTCCCACTCGCACTCATCGCTCTAATATTTTTGATAATTATATTATAAGTGTACATATCCTATAATTTATTATAATTTTTTAATAATTATATTATTTAAGCATTTTTAATAGTTATATTATTTAAGTGTGCATATCTTATTTGTAAAGTATGATTTTTTTGTCCTAAATTCATGGACACTAGAATAACTAATTTTTCTAAAAAATTTACTATTAGAAAACAATGTTAGTATTTTTTCTAATGTAAAGACATATTATGATATTATAAAAAAATATTAACAAATTTTAAAAATATGAGAAAAATATTTGATAATTTTAATATCTAATTACTATAAATTATTAACGATAAATAATATAAAGCTAGAATTAATTTTTAGTATTAGAACAAAAAATATGATGTTAAAATTAAAATTTAAAATATAAAGTTATAATTATAATATTAGATCATAAGGATATTTAAAATGATTTCTGGATTGGATTGCATTTAAGAACATTATCGACCAATGGTTGAAAAGGATAATGCTTAGGATTGATCCTCACATTGTGGTAGCTGTGAAGATGATTATGGGCAAGGATTTTTAGGTGAATTGAGAGATGTTTTGGGTTAACACCCACATTGTCTCCTGTTTCCTGGCATATTTTCTTGATGTAAGGACTCCCAAAGCTGAGGCAAAGGCAATAGTCTGCAAGTTATTCAAAAAAGAGCTCCTAGGCGGCTTGGATGAGGTGATGAAATTGGCTCTCCTGGGACATGGAGCACCTCAACCCCATGATCTTCCATTGGTTATGGTTATAGGTGAAGTCATAAAGGTTTATCTCTTGCTACTGGAGCTCTCAAAGGCATGGCATTGGTTAAGTATCACCAAATTGTAGCCTATCCTGAAAAAGCTACTAATGATGGAGTCAGTTAGTGGTTTTGATTGGGTGGCATATTTTGACCAATTTGCTAAGATGAACAACTTCTAGTTGGTGTCTGTGTGGTCGAGTAGGTTGCTTAGGGTTTACAATCAAAATATTATAGTCTGTATAATTTCATATGGGTGGTGGTTGGTGTCTTCTTTTTTGGATTTCTCCTCAGTTTGGTGTATGCTTTTTCGTTTTGCCTCCCCGGTCTTAGGGAAATGGGTGTAGTAAAGTCAACAATTTTAGTGGCCAACGGGGCCTGTCGTGACAAATGAATGGACTCTTAGCTGGCTTGTAAGGGTGACTTCCTGCAATTTTGCAAACTGCTTTGCAGATGTGATGTAAATTTTTTGGAAACTTAATATAATTATCTCTTATGAATAAAAAAAGATTTCTGGATTGACTCTTCTCTCTATCTTATCTTGATGATGGATCATGGAGTATGATTAGAAACATTGATGTCAAAATAAACACATAATTTCAATTCAAATATCTTATCACCATCTTAATAATTCACTATCAATTATAAATAAGATATTGAAAGTGTTTAATATTATACAAAGTAAATTAAATATTAAAAATTAATTATAATTTTGTTTAATATTTTTATTATAATATTATAAAGAATAAATTAATTGGTAAGTATTATATTATGTTGTAAAAAAGAAATCTTATATTATTTAGAAATAAATAAAATAATTATAATATAACATTTAGGCGGGTGCGTGAAGATGGGTAGCCACTTTGTGGCCACTTTTTTTTTTTTGAAAACTCATAACCCGAGCATGTTATAACACGCTTGCATTATGGCTTGGTGTGTCGAGCCTAAGGCTCAACCACAACAAGCCCATAATGCGCTCACGTTATGACCTATTAAAAGCAAAAAAAAAAGAAAACAATCATTTTCACTTCTCGCTGTGTTTTTTTGTTGCCCATGGCCAAAACCCCCAATATTCTATGCTCGTGTTCTAGGAGGAGCTATTTTGTGAAATTATTCATCAACGGTTGTTGTTTCATCACCAGGATGCCTCCATGTCGATGAGGAGGTCTGAGAGGTAAGGATTGTTTGTTTTTTGTTTTGAATTTGTTAGTTTTAGGTTGTATTTGATATTTATTTTTTGAATTTGTAGGAGATGTTAATCAACCTGCAAACCCTCCTCAAAATCCTCAACAAGCACAACAATAACAACAAGAATAAAATACTCAACAACAAAATCCTCAAGTTAATCAACCACAACAACAAACTCCTTCACCAATCCCTCAACACCCTCTTGACACTCAACAAAATTTAATGAGTGAAATTGAGAACAATAAAAAAGAAATTGAAGATTTAATCAGGAGGTTGAGCGATCCAAACGGTTCAACTATAGAAAGAATGACCCTGGGAACTTCACTGAAAGAAATGTTAAAAAATGTAGATTCCATTAACAAACAATTAATTGGATGGCAAGATAGCTGGTAGGCGGCTAGGGATTATTACACGAATAAATTATCATATAAAGATGCAAAAGATTTAAAAAATACAAAAGGTGATTTGTGCTCATTATTCATTGACCCATGCACAAATGAAAATATTACCCTCAATGCAAATAGGTTTCCTATTCATTGGTGCCACCACCAACAGATTAGGAACTTTTTTTTATGATAGGTGGTACCTGTTGTAGAAATTTTTTTTGGATTTCACAATGAAATCCAGAAATTTGTTCTACAATGTTCATGGACTATGGAAAACTCAGACCAACTAGGTGGTACCTAGTTTTTGATTACCCACCGTGTAATAATTGTGAAGTCTTGCAGTATTTCCTTAGGAAACTATACTGTGAGTTCATCTTGAACAAAATCCCAAATTATTTTGAGGGACTTCCAAAGGAGAGGTGGGGGGTTAGCTCAAGATAGATCCAGTGCATAGTAGGATCCTACGTGGCAAGGGAGATGACCTCTCGCTAGGCCGCCTCATGAGCATGTCGTTATCCCTTCTGCCGTGAAGGAGAGTGCTGACATAGAGACTTTGTAGGCCATCAGTTCTTTGACCCAGAGTGTCATCCAACATGCCAACCCTATTCTACAACACCATCCATGGGAGTCTTCGAGTGGTGGCCTTTGAACCCATTTGTGTCAATCTTGCAGGGCGACTTGTTTATATGACCCCACTGACACTCAAGAGGCTGAAACACAAGATCTATCTGCAGCTATGGAGATGGAGAGGGCAACTAACATTTTGCATGAGGCATATGGCATTGATACTTAGGTAAAAGTTAGCATGTTCATTGAATTTAATTTATTAAATTTTGATTTTGAAATGCAAGATTAACTAATTTAGTTTTATGATTTTAATAAAATTGTAGGGTCACAGTGTTGATATTGGATACACCGTCCCTACATCTACTTATTTCTCCATTGCACCTACCGTTGAGGTATGTAACTAGTAAACAATTATAAATTTATTACATGTTAATAGCATTGTTTGATGAATAGTATTTTAATATGTGATTTTCGATGTTGAATAGGCTAATATTGGAGGTTTCATGGGAACACCTCCCAGTGCCAATGGATTTAGTCAAACCTACATGTAGGTAATAGAATAAAGAGTTTAAATAATGAATTTTACTTAATAGATTTTTGTAGTTTATATTCATATCATTTATTACATTGCATTGCACATCTTTCACACCCAAAGCATTACTTCACATTCCATAACTAATAACTAGATATTGATAGATGAAAAAATTTCAACTACAATATAGTTGTTTAGAAAGTCAACATAAGCAATGATGCAATTACTTCACATAGCATAAGTAATAAGTAGGATCAGCTTCCAATTGCATTTGTTTGTCATGGCATTCCATGAGACCACTTTTTACCGAGGAATATTTTCAAACAATTCACTACCTTGTCTATGCTATGGATGCTTGGAAGGAATATATGAAAGAATAATATTAACCTAAATAGCATAGACAAGGCAATGAGTTGTTTGAAAAAATTCTTCAAAGAAATGCGGTCTCACCATGAGACCCAATTTCTTTGAGGTACTTTTTCAAATAGCTCACCGCCCTTTCTATGCTACCACATTTTTCATACATGTCTACCAAATAATTTTATCAAACAGTTCATTTCCTCACTGCTATGGCTAAAAGCTTAAAAAAGGTGCTTTCCAACAAACTATGGATGCTTGGAAAAAATCTATCAAAGCATAGTAGTAAGCAATAGCATAGACAAGGCAGTTAGTAGTTTGAAAAAATGCCTCGAAGAAATGTAGTCTCATGGTAATGGAATGCCATTCCATCACCATGAGACACATTTCTTTGAGGCATTTCTTCAAAAATCTCACCACCTTTTCTATGATACCACATTTTCCATACATGTGTACCAAAGCATTTTATCAAACTACTCACTTGTTGCTATGGCTAAAAGCCTAAAATAGGTGCTTTCCAACAAACTATGGATGCTTGGAAAAATTTCTATCAAAGCATAATAGCAAGCAATAATACCATAGAGAAGGTAATAAACTGTCTGAAAAAATGCCTTGAAGAAATGCGGTCTTCTGGTGATGGAATGCCATGACGTGCATTTGTTTGTAATGGCATTCCATCACCACGAAACCCCATTTCTTTGAGACATTTTTTCAAACAGTTCACTGCCTTCTCTATGCCACCATAGTTATTGTACATGTCTACGAAAGCATTTTATCAAATGGTTCACCAACTTGCTGCTAAGGGTAAAAGCCTAAAAACATGTGCTTTCGAACAAGATATGGATAGGGAAAATAGTAAGCATGATAGTAAAAAATATATAGTTTAATAAGTACTCAAATTTTTTCTCATTATCTCATACATTATAAGTCATGACACAGATTGCTATTGTAGTTTTTGTGATTGAATAATTTGTTGTTTTATTTTTAGATGTTGCAAGCGGAAACACCTCTGAATGTGACAAGGGCAATGGAGATCGATGTTTCATCTACTATAGAATCCTCGATGGCTCTGACAGGGGAGGTATGAGGCAAATTACTAAATTTCAATTTATATTCGTTGTTATAGATGTTACTTAGTGAAAAATCAAACCATTATTGATTCGTAGTTTAATTTCTATTCAGATGGTTTATACAAGGCTTCAACATGCCTCAACATGAGCATTTGAATATTTCCCTCGTGGAGAGTGATCATTAGATGGCGATAAGTGATTATTTTGTTAAATATATCTTTTTTTATAATGTAATTTCTATATATTAATGTCTTTACTTCTTATTGTAACATATAAGACTTGACCAAAAACTAAACCCTAGGAGGAGCACCAGGAGCACTCCTCGACCACAACATAAACGAGTAATAGACGTATCGCCATCCGATCGACAAACAAAGGGAAATAGTTTATTTCAAGAGCATGGAGAGCAATGACTTTTGATTACACAACCCTTTGTTGTATGCCTATATGGCATTTTTGTACATATTTTGTATTGGATATATTTGACATTATATGCCTATATGGCATTCTCGTAAGCCTATATGGCTATTTTGTACCTATATTTTATAGTTATATCAACATATATTGATGTATGCCTACATGGCTATTTGGTTAATACAAATATTTTTTATTGATGGTGTCCATATTTGCATTATAAATCTATGGTTCAATAGATATGAGTTACGTGTATTCAAGTGTATACTTTACAACTTATATGTATACTTTGTGAATTACATGTATTCCAATGTATACTATGCGAATTACATGTTTTCATGTGTATACCTTGTATTCATGCATATACTTTGTATTAATTTGTGTATACTATGTATTTGTGTGTATACTTCAAGGCTTACATATTTTTGAGTACTTGTACTTTCCTTCTTCACATGTACATGCTTGACTTATTCACGTGTATACTTATTAATTGGTTAGCCCTAGCATTAATCATTTCCATCCTTCATGGTTTGTCTCGAATATTAATTGATTGATGCTAAACAATTTTATCTAAAAGAAAAAAACACGTTTTCAATTGGTATTCCATGAAATGATTCATAAAATGATTCCAATATATTTAATCCTTTGATTGGAACAACTCAATTAAGCAAAGGATACATAATATTCACAACACTTACAAAATATAATATTCATAGAAGACGAAGTAGTTAACTTCTTGACACATTATCATACACACATTTATCTTGAATAGTCTTTAAACATTTTTACAACATAGTCCTCATAGTGTAGAATGAATTGTTATGTTCTTGATCCATCACCATATAAACATGACAAAATATTTATATGTCAACTTTTTGCAATATTATTTCTTATATAGGAAATGGACTAAGGAGAAAGCAAGTTATAATTTATAATACAAATAAGAAATGCACTCAATGGTGGAAACTTTATTTATCACACCAAATAACAAATGTACGTGAGAGCATCACTTGTTTCTCTTAGACTCCAATTTTCAATCATAGCAAATAATTTCAAATGAAAATGACAAAATGGTTCACAACCAAAGTTGTTAATTGAGGAAAAATAAAATGTTTTAAAGTTCCACCATTGTACGCATTTACAATTGGTTATATATTGTTGTAAGGGAAAGGAGGATAATTGAAAAACGTCTTGTGCTTGCTAGACTTGAGGATGATTGATGCAATGAAAGTGAGGCCTTCAATCCATTTTCACCATACAAAGAACTTTCAACCACTTTTCTTCCCCACAATCACTATCTTGGCTTGTTTTTCAGTTTTTTACCTAGTCTCTCTAGTAGGTTAGCAAACCTACCTTTCTTGACATAACTTTCAAATTTTCTAAAAAATCTATCCAACCCTCATTATTTTCAGACACCCTTTAACACATACTTTCACATGCCTCAAAATAACATGAGACTCTTTTGAAACAAAACCCTCAACCTAGTGCTTCAACGCTGTCCTAGACCCCCAAATAGGTCTATTTAACAAAACAACACCCTCTCAATCACTCTTCCAATTGTGAAACACCATTGGGAAGAATTCAAAAGTCTGTAAATCCATAAAATCCATATTTTTTAGGGCATGATTAGACCTCTAACCCCACTATCCTCTAAACCCTCACTTTTCTCAAATTTTATTAGGGTTTATTGAAAACCCCATATCCAGACCTCATACAAACTCAAAACCTCTTCTAACACTCTTCATTCTGCCTACACAAAATTAATTGATCGCCAAATTATGCTACCCCTCGACTTTACCCACTTTTACTCCCTCAAACCTCTCTTTTTATTCAAAACCCCTCTTTTCGCAACTAGGGCATCATGCCATAACATAATTTTGACCTCCCTTGTCCTTGTAGACATTTTGAATATATCAAACTCCACAACCTCAACCTATTTCCAACCTATTCTAACTTATTCTCAAGTAATTTCTTCTTTTCACCTCTTCTAACCTTGCTTTTAAGGCCTAAATTCTAAATTTTCAATAGGGGAAATGTTAGTAATCTCTTCCAATGCCTTTATCAATGCTATTTTCTTATTCCTACTCCCTATTCTCCTTTCATTAGGCCCATTCCATCGAGACACAACCTGAACAATAGGTGGAATGGCCTATTTCAACATATTATACTCAAACCCTTGTATGAGCAAGTTCAGACTAGTTTCAGAAATCTACTTCTAAGTTGTTTGGAACTTAATAGAATTCCACAATAATGGATTCAAATCAAAGATAAAACCATTATACAATAGATTCAAATAATCTTAGAGCAAACTCTTGGTATACGGACCTGTACATAGGCTGGAAATGAAGAAAATGCACAAAAAATAACAAAGAAACAAAGATATTTGATTGATATTCTCCTTCAAACTCTTCAACAACCACTAACTTCAAGTTTACAACATATATAAACCTCAACCAACTCATTACAATACCTAAAACTACCTTTCAACTACTCATGACCGTTGGACTTCCACATGAGAGCAATTTTTACATAATTGACTCAAATGACCCCACACTGACTCAAAACTAAAAGAAACATTATAAAATGGCCTATCATGGCCTTATTTGACATTATCATGAGTAAAACCACTGAAAAAGACCTACTTCATCAAATGGAGGAACAAGGTGCTCTACACTAATGATCATACACTTTTTTTTTGTGAAAAACTCAAACTTCTCAACCGTTGTGTGTATGTTTCTCTTTTCGATTGTTTTGCATGCCATCATAAGGGATCAAGCCAGTTGAATGTAGCTCAGAGAAATTTTGCATGTTTGGGTGTGAAAGAGGACCAAGCCTAGCATAAACGTACCTATCGGGACACATTGGAGCAGTTTGTTTGGTCACACGAATTGAAAAATAAAAGTTGCACCACTTTGCAACTTTACACTACTTGCATTTGACACTTTTTCCATCAAGTGCAAAATAGACACCACAAGAAAACGAATCCAAGATAATAAAAAATTGAGAGGGGTTATTGGGCCCAAGGTGATCCCATAGGCTTAGAAAAAGAGTTCGTAAGTGTCATAGTTTTTGAGTAATAGCATGTCAAAGATTGCTTCCCTTTTGCACTTTGGACCCTTAAGGGATCGAGTCAGTTGAACATAGCTCAGAGTGAATCCGTGTGTTTGGGTGTGAAAGAAGACCATTCCTAGCATAAATGTACCCATCCAGATGTGTTGGAATATTCCATTTGGTCACATGAGTTACAGAACAAAAGTTGCACCACTTTGCAACTTTCAACTACTTACATTTGACAATTTTTCCCCAAGTGAAAATTCACCACCACGAGAAAATGCCTCCAAGATAGCAAAAACCAAGAGATTTTATTGTAGAGGGGTCCAACGTGATCCTATAGGATTAAACAAGAAGTTTCTAAGCATCACGGTATCTGAGTAACAACATGTTGAAGTTTGCAACCATTTTTCACTTTGAACTCTTAAGGGATTGATTCGGTTGAACATAGCTCAGAGCGATTCCGCATGTTTAGGTGTGAAAAAGGACCATGCCTAACGTAAAAATACCTATTCGGATGCGTTGGAATATTTTGTTTGGTCATACGAGTTGCAAAACAAAATTTGCACCACTTTGCAACTTTCAACTACTTGCATTTGATAAATTTTTCCCCAAGTGAAAATCACCACCATGGGAAAATGCCTCCGAGATAGCGAAAAATGAGAGAGGTTATTGTAGAGGGGCCCAACGTGATCCCATAGGATAAAAAAAAAGTTTCTAAGCATCACAGTATTCGAGTAACAACATGCTGAATTTTGCAACCATTTTGCACTTTGGACTCTTAAGGGATCGATCTGGTTGAACGTAGCTCCGAGTGATTCCATATGTTTGGGTGCAAAAGAGGATCATGCCTAGCATTAAAATACCTATTTTGGCACATTGGAATAGTTTGTTTGGTCACATGAGTTGCAGAATGAAAGTTGCACCACTTTGTAACTTTCAACTACTTGTATTTGACAACTTTTTATCCAAGTGAAAATTCACCACCACAGGAAAATTCCTTTGAGATAGCAAAAACTGAGAGAGGTTATCGTAGAGGGGCCTAACGTGATACCATAGGATCAAAGAGAAGTTTCTAAGCATCATGATATTCAAGTAACATGCTAAAATTTGCAACCATTTTGCACTTTGGATTGTTAAGGGATCAATCCGGTTGAATGTGGTTCAAAGCGATTCCGCGTGTTTGGGTGTGAAAGAAGACCATTCCTAATGTAAACATACCTATTTGGACGTGTTGGAATAGTCTGTTTGGTCACACAAGTTGCATAACGAAAGTTGCACCACTTTGCATCTTCCAACTACTTACATTTGACAATTTTTTCTTTAAATGAAAATTTGCCACCATGGGAAATTATCTGCGAGATAGCAAAAACTGAGAGATGTTATTGTAGAGGGGCCCAATGTGATCCCATAGAATCAAACAAGAAGTTTCTAAACATCATGGTATCTGAGTAACAACATGCTGAAGTTTGTAGCCATTTTGCACTTTGGACTCTTAAGGGATCAATATGGTTGAACGTAGCTCAGAGCGATTCCGCGTGTTTGGGTGCAAAAGAGGACTATTCCTAGCATAAAAATACCTATTTAGATGCGTTGGAATAGTGCGTTTGGTCACACGAGTTGTAGAACAAAATTTGCACCACTTTGCAATTTTCAATTACTTGTATTTAACAACTTTTTCCCCAAGTGAAAATTTGCCACTGCGGGAAAATGCCTCCGAGATAGCAAAAAATAAGAGAGGTTATTGTAGAGGGGCCAAATTTGATCCCATAGGAATATACGAAAAATTTCTAAGCATCATGGTATCTGAGTAATAGTATACTGAAAATTGCAATAATTTTGCACATTGGACTCTTAAGGGATCGATCTGATTGAATGTAGCTTGGAGTGATTCCGCGTGTTTGGGTGTGAAAGAAGACCATTCCTAACATAAACATACCTATTTGGATGTGTTGGAATAGTCCATTTGGTCATATGAGTTGTAAAACAAAAATTGCACCACTTTGCAACTTTGCACTGCTTGCATTTGCCACTTTTTCCATCAAGTGAAAACCGGACACCACAAGAAAACCACTCCGAGATAACAAAAATTGAGAGAGTTTATTGTAGAGGGGGCCAACATGATCTCGTAGGCTTAGACAAATATTTCATAAGCACCACAGTTTCTAAGTTATACCCCATCAAAGATTGTTGTCCTTTTTCACTTTGGACCCTTAAGGGATTGAGTCGGTTGAACGTAGGTCATAGCGATTCTACATGTTTGGGTGTGAAAGAGGACCATGCCTAGTGTAAATGTACCATACCTAGCATAAATATACCATGTACTTAGAAGAAGATCAATAAAATTCATTGTTTCCTTGCAATTTTTTGTATTTTTACATGAAATCTGATGTTTCCTTGAAATATATGGTTCCATACAAGGTGATTGTGCTATATTTTGGATGGAATTTGTCATGCCCGAAAAAAAAATTCACTAGAAAACCCCACATATATATTTTTTCTTTTCTTTTCAATACAAATGTTAAGCTAATTATTACTTTAGAAGTTTGAGTTGCAACACTAACCAAGATAAGAGTTGGGCACCCAAGTGAGAGTCACTTCTTAATCTCAAGCGTAGAAATTATCTATACATAGTTTGTATGCCAAACACTGCTAGGAATCACTTGACACACACTATCTTATACCCTCTTGGGTCATCTAGATTTCACGAGTCTTGGATTGAATTTGGTGAGTCTTATAAGATTGAAGTTTATTTTATTTGATTGGGAAACTCAACCAAAATATGGTTATAACTACTTAGGTTAAATGAATAACAAAAAAAAATAAAAAATAACACCATCCCTTGTGAGTCCTAGGAGTACATGTCATAAAGCTCAAGGCAATTATCACCCAAGTTTTAAATGCTTACATCACCCAAAAAACGTAGCATTATTAAATAACTAACCTAAAAGTAATTGTATCCTTCACCTCAAAGGCATCGTTGATATGAAACTCGCCAAGGGTTAATTCGCATTTCACCGACACTATAATACCATTATGGACCGTAATGGTATTGTGACATTACTAGTCTCTTCCAACTAACATTGATACTATCGGGGTAAGACATCCAGCTAGTATAAAGGTGGCATTGATGCTGATGCCAGATAATAGCAAAGCGAGGTATTTGGTCTAATATCACTTATCAATATTACTCACCTTACTAATATTATTTCAATTACTTACATAATAAGACTACCCTTAATGATAAAATTTTCCTTAATATTTATCTCATCAAATACTAACATCCCTCTCTATAAAACATTAATATTAAGGCAATAATTCTACTTATGTTATTTTATTAATGGATTTCATTATCTATTTAATCATGTATCACCTGACTCCCCAACTAAGACATTTAAATGATTTCGTAATGACTTACAAAATAAAATAAAATGGAATAAATAAATGTTAGTACCTATATGCCCAATGCTATTCCCTTATATACAAATATCTCCTAACTATTATTTATTAATAATATCCTTTATTTATTTTCTTTTATTATTGATTCCCTTATTATTATAGTGCTTAACCATATAAATGGAAAATTAAACCTAAAAGAATGTGTAAAGTGCTTTATTTTCAATGTATAAAGTGCTCTATTTTAAACTAGTGGAATCGCACCCTTTAAATAAGGAGGGAGATTATATTAAAGAGTGTATAAATTTTAAAGAGAAAAGTGCGATTTAGGGGTTAAGAGAATGGCGCCCATTCTCACTCATCCCCACGCCTCACAAAACGCAAAAATATGACTCTAAAGGAATTAACACATGTAGAGCATAGATTTGATATTTCATGCATCAAATAAAGAGGTTTTTAGATGATGGTTCAGTCAACTTGCCGATCCCTGCCCAAACCTTATTTCCTAGTTGTGGCACGTCAAAAAGTGAATTAAAATGGTATTACCCGTGAGGAAGTGTTTGGAGATGTGGTTTCCAATAGCAGCCAGGGAAGATTGATAGAAATCCGTTTAATAGTCTTGGATTGATATGGACACAATATAGCTGTTGCTATCCTATTACAGGTCACCTCGCTCAAACCAAATACTATTATTACTCCTGAGCAAGCAGAAGAATGAGATCTCAGGGTGATTTGACAGCGACGTAAATCCAATCCTCACCCTAAATTTCTGACACCACTGAAGACTTATCTAAACAGGCATTTAAAGCATAGGACGGCTGATGCATCAACTCTACGAGTCCGCATTTAGTGTTCATGCTAAGACTCACGTCCCCCACATATTCTTACTCCTATTCCTCTTTAGCTGAGGTGACATGGACATGGCGATGATAGAAGTTTCCAAATATTGCAACAACGTTGGTTTAATGTAATGACAGATGACTTTCTTCCTCTAACCTTTGGAAAACGTTAACCTTTATGCATGGTAGCAAAATCGGTGATAATGAGAGTAGGGTGCGGTAACAGGAATCTACTTCAAATTTTGAAAGTGCCAAAACTTTTTTGTTTTATTTTATTACATAATAATACTTGGTGAGCATTTACTCATCCTGACAACAGTCTATGAAAAAAAAGTGACCTGAGTAGTGTGATGGAGACATTGCAGTGGGTGTCTTAGAGGATGAGCCAACCCCTGCATATTTTATAAGATCATAGCATGGGTGGTTGAGGACCACCCTATTTTCTCCCTAGGATTTCGCGCACCATTAAGACAATACACTACCCGCTGAGTAAATTACTGCCTGCTAGACATTTCATCTGAGTAGCACACTGAATATAATCAAGTGGCAGCCATTAATTTCCTGCTGGGCTTCTGAAAAGATCTGAAAGTGACGCTTGGCTAAGGGAACCCAAAATGATGAAAATCCCAATAGTCATCTAGGATATGAAGGCTTTGATAATGTTCCATGGCGTTTCCTTAGTTTATTCTCTTTCTTTCTTTTTTTTTATTTCATTATAGTTTACCTGATAGTTATCTTTTGGCTTTGCAGGAATGAGGCAGCTTGCGTGGGATCTCCAACATAAATCTCATCGCCATTTTAGTGTTTGGTGATTACATTATTCCCCGCCAACATCAACTACCAGCGTTCCAATCCATTCTCTAATGCATCTTTAGTGACATTCTTTAGATTTTGACATGCTTATTGCAGATTCATAGTAAGGGTGGTTTTAGTGATGCCAATGATTGCAATCCAGCCCACTATGAATTTTTTTCTAGTGTATGAGAAATCTTTTAAGATCTCTATCTCAGGCCAGGTTAGGTCTGAAGGGCATAATCCTATTTTACCATCAATAACCAAAAAGGCTAGGCCATATCAATTTGTAGATTAAGCCAGAATACAATTTCTACTTGCCTAAGCGATAAATCTAAAGGTATATTTGAAAGTGGAATACTTCTATTTAAATTTCATGTCCATGTATTTAGCTGTAAAATATGTAAGAATAAGAAATATGCACAAGAGGGCAGAAATCTGGTGATTTCATTTATTTATCTATTTTCTACTTTGAAAGCATTATAATTTTCCTACTAACTACATACCTACTTAGGCATAGTTCACCCCAATAAAATGCAAGAAAATATTCTCCTACAAACTCATTTAAATTTTGTACTAGCATAATCCAAAATTGTTAGGCTCCCGTTATTTTACTACCACTGTGAACAGAAAACTGTCTAATTTATTTTATGCAGTAACAAGACTGATCACAAGTCCTTATAACCCATCAATAACAATTTATTTTTGTGAACAAATTAATTGCAATAACATATCCAAAACCTTCATACCATTTACAATAAAATTTAAAGAGGAATATTTTGATACATTTTAAGGTATTGTATCTTGGATGAACACCTTTATAACTTTAGCAAAAGTAGGTTAAACACTTCCATTTAAAACTTTAAACATCATTTTCAAGGCTCACTTTTGTTAACATAGCCTTTTTATACCTTTCCACTAAGAACACAATACACCATTTTCTTTTACAATATGAGTTCAAAAAACTACCATTTTTACTACGAGAAAACACCAAACTCTTCATTTAATAAACAAGGGGTTTCAAGTGGAGGCATATAGAGATAAACTCTAACATTTTTAGATCAATTTTTTTTTAAAGAATACATGCTAATGAATAAGGCTTGCTCTAATCCATTTTTCACTTCTAAATGGAATACTAGCTTTCCATATTACCACAATATTTGAGATTACAATGAATACACACAAATGAATAGGGCTTGCTCTTTTCCATTCTATTCATGTTACAACAAGACACTATCTTTCCATACTACAATCAAATCTAAAGAAGTGCAATGAAAAACACACAACTGATGAAGTCTTGCTCTCCTCCCTACCATAATGGCGTCATGGAGCCTCATGGGCTCTAGCCATACCCCCGAGCAAGGTAGTCTCTTAGCTCCAAGATGATGCATGGAGCCTTTTCTCATTTTTACAAGGAAATAAAACTAACATAGCACAAACTTAATGTATCTAAGTTTTCTACCTTCCATTCTCCACCATGATTCATTCCATATTTCACATCCCTACCACCAATAACAAAGGAAATAGTAGTAGGGGAGAATACTTATCTCTTTATATGAGGAGGCTAACTCCTTGAACCTTCTTTCCTCTGCCAAGCCATCTTGATCATTCTCTACTATCTCCATTAGAGTTCTCCAAGAGGAGAAGTGGGAAATGCCCAAATCTTCCATCTTCTTGAGATATACAGGGATCCTCCAAACCTACACTCTTTCCCCCAAGTGCTCACACATGTGTTCAAGTCTTATGCCAATTCCAAGAGCTTTTGGGGAGTGGGAGGTTGAGAGTGACAAGTCACTCTTCCCAAGCCCCAACACTTTTTGAATTCGTCACATTCATGAATGTGGACTTTTGAGGGGTCTTTTCACACTCCAAGGACAGGTTCACCTGTCAAAAAGGTTCCAAACCCATAGGTATAGGTCCTAGGGGTCTATTCTTGTTCAAAAACCAAGGAAATTGACTCAATAATCCCTTTTTAAAACCCACAAAAGAATCCATACGAATTTTGATCATGACCAAGGGTTCCAACCCCAACCAAACTCACATCACATGTCCTACAATTGGATTCTACTCAAACATAATCACCCAAACAAAATATAACCTCAAACCCTTCTAAGTCCAATAGGGCCACACTTAGAACTTCCCAAAGATATATTTGATTTGATTCCAATATTTATCCATCCTCCTATTTGCATATTCGATTCCTGCACATTACCAAGGTCAGCATGGTTAGATCATATATCTCTTCATATTATTAGCTAATCCAATTCACATAATTTTCACTCATGAACTATTTACACATTAATACATCAAATGAACCTAGATTCAATTTTCATTATAATCCAAGGAAATATACACTTACTCCCATACAAGAATATAATCACTCCATTTTGTTTACCACCTTAGTAATTAATTTTAAACTCCTATAACATTAACGATGAACCATTTACCAAAATTTAATATGCCAAATAACCCATCTCTTTCAAGTTATATCCAACAATTCATATGTGCTTCTATCATAATTAAATCAAGGTTAATGCCCATGAATCCTAAAAATAGTTTCATCATTCATCTCATCATAATCATGAATTATCTAACTAATTGTTTGATTGAAATAAAATGAGGGATACGAAACGAGGTCTTACATTCACGATAGCATAAGCAAGAGTATTATCAAATAATCACACTATTTGTCATCCATAATACATCTTACAATCTATTTAGGATCACATAAAACATATTAGGCCTTTACTAATCACATGCAAGGTGGGGCCTTACAGAATTCAGTGGGAAACAAACTTAACTCCATTTTATTTTTGGTTTGATTGGATTTCAAGTGATTTTGTGCATTTTAGAAGCTAATTATGACCCTGTTTTAAGGCATTAAAATGTCATATTAAGCCTTCCACCCATTGTATGCTTCTGTAACTTAGTGGAAAGGCTTAATTAGGGTTATAAAACATGTGTGCAAAGTTTTGAGTGCAAGGGAGGTGAATAGAGGGTTTTTAGGTGATTCCCTAGATGTTAAATGGTGCATTTTTGAGTGGAAAATGGTGGTTTAGTGCTAGGGTTTGAAGAAATATTTGTGGGAAACAATATATTTTGAACTTTTAAACTTGTGTAGATATTTTTGAAGGTGTTTCAGGCTTTGGTTGGCTGTGGAAAGGTTTGGAGTATGGGTTTTCAATAAACCCTTGCCTAACTTGTGAAAGAAGAGGGTTTTGGTGTTTATTATGCTAGAGGGCTTATCATGCCCTAAAAGTGGAGGAATTGGTGGTTTGGAAGACTACTTAATGCTTCCCAATGGTGGTTTGCATGTGATAGGAAGAATAAAGGGGGGTTGCTTTGTTAATTTGGCCTAATTAGCCTTGTGGACATTGTAGTTTGCTTGTTTTGTGAAAGCTGATCCAAAAGAGTCTTATGAGGGTTTGATGTATGTTGAAGAAGGCTTAAATGGGTGCCTAAAATGGTGGTTTGTTGTAGAGGTTGTTAAGGAATTCTGAGAGTTAAGGTGGGAAAAATAGGTTTGCAAACCTATAAGAGTGACTAAGTGAAAAGTTGAAAATAAGCCAAGATTGAGTTTTGAGGGAAGGATAGAGGTTGGAATCCTTTTGTATTGTGGAAGTGAGTTGATTTCCTCCCTGTATTGCTAGATCAGAATCACTTCCTATGACAACAAAACATGAAACCCTCACTTTATGCCATTCCAAAGGGGTTTATTGAAAAACACTATTCCTAACTTCTACACAACCAACCAAGGCCTCAAACACCTTTAGTTATGTCTGCACATGCTTGAAGGTTCATCAAAATCTTCTGCCCCCAAGAGTTTCTACAACTTCTCTCCTTTAACCATCAAATTTCACTCCAAATACACAATTTGACAATTAGGGTACCATGCCCAGGCACTCAAATTGCCTTCCCTACCCTTCCAAAGCTTCAATCACTTCAATATATGCCTGATAATGCCAAATCAATCATCTCCCAATCTTTCCTAAGACAATTTCACTAAAAACCCAACATCTAAACTCCATTTTAAAGCTAAAATTAACCCAAATTCCTTTGGGACAACAACCAAAAACATTCCTAAATATTTTCTCTACTCCTAAATCTTATTCCTACATCTAATCCTATCATTTTGGACTCATTCCATCTAGCCACAGAGAGAAACAAGAAGTGGAATGAGTCATTTATTCATTTTTAGTCTTCAAAACTTTATGGTTGGCTGTACAGACTCGCAGTCAGTAATTTGACAATAAAATTATTAAAAATCAATGAATTTCCATCACTCCAAAGCCAAATCATACCTAAAACTAAAAAAATAACTAACTTAAGACTTCCATGAACCAAATTTTCTCAATAACCTTGGTGCCCCTGCACCAAATTTCAATATTTGAGTAAATCTCATTACAATGCCTTAGGGTGATCCCACAAAGCTCATTTACAATTTCTGGGAGGTTCTGATTTTTATTGAAATCACATATTTTTAGAAAATATAATGATTTAATCCTTAAAAATTTCCATTTAAAGCATTCCAATTGAAGAGGGTTTGATCAAACTACCTTAGATCAAACCCCCTTGGATAGAACCCTGCTAGTTTTAAACCATCCCTATAATGGAGTCTCCGTTACACCTATCAAAATGCTAATAAAGAACCACTTTTGATTTACCTTTTGGGTTATCAAATGAATTTATTTAAAATTTATTTTTTGTAAGTATGTAGTCATTATAAGCTTCCCAATAAGTATAATATTATTATTATATTTATTTTTTATTCCTTGTGAATGTAGGTTTTTCACCGAAAATCAAGCTCTTTGTTCTGTACATGTGGAAAAATAGAAGATTATCAATTTTTTTTTTGAAAAATATGAGTTCCAGATATTGAAGTCCTTGATCCAACAAGAAAATAAAAACTGAATTTTGATACATACAAAAAAAAGTTGTGTTATACGGTCTGCCTATGTCTAAATTGTAATTAGTTTGATTTCAAAACTTGATTAAGGAAAAAATATTTAATAAAACACTATGAAACCAATTGGAAGCACTAGATATCATATTTACAAATCTAAATTAAAAAAAATTATGTATTATGTACGGTAAGCGTCACTCCTTAAAAATGGTGTTTACTGAAAAAACTAGTTTTCGAAGGAGATGGAAAAGAAGTGCAATCTGATTCCAAAAATTTTGAATTTTTTTTATAGAATCTACAGAAAAAATTCCAAAAGTCACTAGTTTGCATCATCGTCAAATTCCTCATGGTTTAGCTACTATAGGTGCCCGAAAGTGAAGATTTAGTTAGAAAAAAATAGTTCAGTGTCTAGTTTGGCAAAAAATTGTAAACTAGTATTGTGGGATCACCCCTTAGGTACTCTGTTCTCACAGATCTTTTACAATGTCACTTATACATTCAAGATTCTCTTATAATGTCTACATCATAGGTGCTCATTATGAGGTTAACTTCAAATGAGTAACTTGAGATTCCCTTGCCAAGCTTCACACACTCTTTTATAATGGCTTCAAATCAGAATTGAGATTTGTCAAGATCATCAAAATAAGGATGTTGCATTGCTTTTTTGGATGAGATTCTCTTTGATGACTCATAAATCAACATTTTCTACAACAAGAGACCAATCAATTTTTAGTAGTTTACTTACAAATATGCAAAGTAAAAGAAGAAATAGAAAGAGCATCCAAAATGGAAATGAAATGAAAATAGATGGAAGACACTTATAGATAGGCATGCCAATATCTCAACTTAGTCACTCTTGGTCATACATCTTCACTGGGAGTTCCAAGATACTTATTACACACAACAAATTTCATGAATAAAATAACTTGAAATTCGAGATGCTCTTATAATGTCTACATCATAGGTGCTCATGATAAGGTTAACTTCAAATGAATAACTTGAAATTCCCTCACCGAGCTTTGCACACACTTTTGTAATGGCTTAAAATCATAATTGAGATTTGTCAAGATCATCAAAATAAGGATGTTGCATTGCTTTTCTGGCTCATAAATTTTCATTTTTTGCAAGGGGACACCAATCAATTTTTAGTAGGTTACTTACAAATAGGCAAAGTAAAAGTAGATGATAGCATTGGCATCAAACAAATTAATGTGCATACTTAAAAATTAATCCAACGAACCATCTGGGTCTTCTCTACTCTTTATTGTGTCAAGTGTTGCTTCATGGTCAGATTCATAGGCCTTCACAAGGTCTTGTTCAAATGTCTACCCCCATATTTGGTCAAATGAACATTGGATGCTACGACAAGGTTCGAGTAATGAAGAATCTTACGATGCGTATCAAAGTCCTAAAACAACCAATATTTAACATTTTATGTGGGTACCTTTTAAGCCATATTCTAGTAACAACAACTAAGCCTGTAGGGTATTCGATGTTTTCTCCATCTATAACTAGGGCCTCTAATTTATTTTTTGCCTCAACACAATGACACAAGTAATAGTCTATTCCCTCTTCATTGTCTTCATCTGAAATAACTACATAAACATGCCCTACATTGATATGTGCAACAAATATTTTGAAATTAGTCAACATTACGAATACACTACAAAGTAAGATCATCATAATGGAATTTCAAAAACTAAGCAAGTAGATATATTACCTAGTTGAACTAGATCTGATACATGGTCAAAGTTGATTGATGATTCCATCTATGTTAGTTCCAATGTTGTTGAAGGGAGATACGTGTGAAGTGGGCTAAGATAACTTGTAAACCATTTGTCAACCCACTCCCCTGACTCACAATCATTCCAAGTTTGCATTGTACATGAAGAAAAAAATCATGCCATCTTTCGTATATCGATACTCCATGAACCTACATTTGAGCTAAGGAAAGAGGGTGATCCCATAATAGTGGTTTACAATTTTTGGCCAAACTGGACACTGGAATTTTTATTTTTAACTAAATCTTCACATTCAGACACCTATAGCGGCTAACCATGAGGAATTTGAAGATGATGAAAACTAGAGTCTCGTCACATTTTGTCTATAGATTCTAAATTTTTTTCAAAATTTTTGAAATCAAATTGCACTTCTTTTTCCATCTCCCACAAAAAATGGTTTTTTTTCAAAAAACAACATTTTTAAAAAGTGACGCACACTGTATAAGGCATAACTTTTTTTCCATGAAGGATAAAATTCTAATTCTTTCGAATTTAGATTTGTAACTCTAATATCTAGTGCTTGCACTTGGTTAGATAGTTTTTTATTGAATATTTTTTCTTTAATCAAGTTTTGAAGTCAAACCAATGACAATTCAGACATAGCGCGACCATATAACGCGTAACTTTTTTTGTATATATCAAAATTCAATTATTACTTTTTTGTTGGATCAAGGACTTCAATATCTAGTGCACTCATATTTTTCAATTTTTTTTTGATAATCTTCTATTTTTCCACATGTGTAGAATAGAGACCTTCATTTTCTATGAAAAACCTATGTTTAATAAAACTAAAAAACAAATACATAATAAAACCAAAACATATTAAAATTATATTCATTGGATAGCTCATTTCGAGGACTACCTGATTCCAATTGGGTTTGTGAAGATTCCCCAATTTTCATCCTCAACCTAAGCATCAAAGCATACAAAAATAGGTTTTTTGTGTGAACAAAGTAAAAAATTAGGGAAAAGGGGGTTCGCTAGAACCAGGGGGTTCTAGCGAACCCCCAGGGTTCATTCGAACCCCCACAATATGCATTTTCTCTTTTGTTTTTTGGTGAGAAATGTGGGCCCCGTGATTGATGGGTTCGGTCGAACCCCTTTATGGTTCGGTCAAACTTGTAGGTTCATTCGAACCCCTAAAACCAATTTTTTTTCCATGGGGCCATTTTTTCTCAGTTTTCCTTCCTCCATCAAATTGTAAACCACTATTGTGGCTTCACCCACAAGTGTAGCTCACTCGATCCTATTAGTGTACAACAATCCTCATATGGTGCAATGTTAGTATCATCCATCAACCAAAAAAATATATGAACTAAAGATGTATCTTCATTACTTAGACCCATCAAAGCATTACACCACTTGATGATTGATCTTACATCTATCAACTTTGCACTATCTTTATACTTTAACTCTTCTCATGCTAATTCTCTTTTCATGCATGCTCCTACACCATCATGCTCCCCCTTTCCATGCCTAGCCTCACAAAAGTTCCACATATGCTCAACACCTATAATGGCATCCATCTTGCTCAACTAGTAGAACATGCGTGAGTTCTTGAACTATGCTACATAGTTATCTGACCATATTATATGCCAACTGTATGCTATGCCCCTCTGAGCCAAATCATCGTAGAATATTTGGAAGCAACCTTACATGATCTCTAGAGAATGTGTGCGATCATCACTAATATAAAAGTGATACTCTCTCAATACCTTCCTTTGGTCCTCTGTACTATCAGCTACATGAATGAATGCTATGTGCACAAATATCAAAACCTATGTGGAGTCGTAATATTGTGACTGCACCTCACGTTGTGGCTTTAGATTGTAGTTCTCTACAAATTCAACCACTGATACTATGCTACCAACTAGAAAGGTGTCCTTGCATAGCTTGAATTGTGTGTCCAACCATTGGGCTCTATGGGTATGCCTTGCATACTCATACAATATATTGTCACAAAACATGGACATAAACTGATACAATAGAATCTTCTGAATAACAAAATCACACCTTTTTTCTTGAAACCCATCTTTTGTAGCATATGCCACTATTTTATACTCCCCGAACTCTACTAATTTTTGTCCCACCTCATCTGTGCGTTCCATATGTTGACATACTAGCATACGTTGCAAGCCACTACAACACTCGCATGAACCATCCAAGCATGCTATCCTATAGAATATTTGGCCATCCTCTATTTCACATAAATTTTTTGATTAGAACTCTCTTGAAGATTTTGGTGGGGCTTCTAGGCCACAATCCTGTAAAACATCGTTAGTATGCAAATCTAAACATATAGAATGATAAACATTATAATGGTTAGAGAATTCAATATATAGTCTACAATAATAAGTAGTGCATGTGTGATTTATCTTGACATAAAAAGGTTTAAGAATTTCAAAAAATATTTGACAAATACTAATTTGATGATAATTCTTTTGAAATTTATGAAAAAATTGGGTTTGAGTCGTATCCAAAAAATGCTTTGGATGTGGTTCATGATTTCGACTACCAATTGTCCTTCTTACCACATCCCTTTGATTTAGAGATGGCCTTGTATTATTCTTCCAATACTCTTCAATTAGTGTTCTCAATGCTTCAACAACTTTTATATCTTTTGTGACAGTCTCCCAGAGAATGCCCATAATTCATTTGAATCGGTGCCCTCAATTCTTTGCTTCCTTTGAACGACTTTTGATAAAGTTTTTCTACTAATTCTCATTTGTTCACCCGTGTTTCTAATGAGACGATATCTCTTTGTTTGAATTCTTAATAAAGTCGATGTAATGACATGTCGGGTGACATTACTATCCTTTGAGTGTGAGGTCTTACCCACACTCTCATAAACATCCATTAGATTCTTCAAAATAGTGTTTTCACTTGATGCATTTGATGTTCTCAACCCAAGAGTCTTCATGATGTTTCTATACTTTACACCCTGCATCATTTCAACAAATAGTTGACATCTTGTAGTCTCATTTAGCCTTTCAAAGAAGAATTTCCAAATCTTATCAAAATATCTTCTACAAGTGCATGCTAAAATCTTATCTTCCATGTGCTGCAAAATATCCTCATCAATATTAATCAAATACTTTGGCTTTCTATGCAAAATTATAGGTGGTGTTCTCTTAGGTACATGCATTTAAACATTAGAAATTTCATCAATATTTAATTGAGTTGGGCTAGATTGCATACCTTTGATCGAGGGTGGAGTAGAAGACATACCTTGAGGTTCATGTGGGGATGATGGCATACCTTCTTTTTCAAATCCGAGTGATGATGTACTCTCAACTTGAGATGCAGTGGATGGTGTACAACCATATTCACTTTTGGTAGATGGTGTCCCTCCATATTCACTAGTGATTAATGGTGTCCCTTCGTATTCACTTGCGGTAGACGAAGTGTCACCAAGTACGGTATCCAAATCTGTCCTACCATGACTCTTTCGCATTCGTGCCTTTTGTGCTGCTAATGCCTGTTCTCTTTTTGATGGTTGAGGTTCCTCTTCAATTGGCTTGTTTTCATCAATCATATCTAATTTCTTCTTTTCATGATATTCCACCACCCATTCTCTCTCCTTTACTTTGAAGGTTTCATACTCTTCATCTGTTAGTTTATTCCTTCTTCATTTCTTCAGCATGGCAGATAATTTTACCTGTAGCATGGTAATGAGACAAATATTAGTTCCTAAAAAATTTATCCATTCAAATAAATAAAATATATGTCATTTAAGGCTTCATAAAAAATACTTACAATCATCTTGTACAAGAGTATTTCTAGCATAGACAAAGGTGGTGCAAGGGCACCATAGAAGTCCAGTTTTCAAGTTTTGTCTATCTTGGTTATGTAATTGGTTTTAGGTAGGTTTTAGGTGTTGTCATATAAATAAGGTCTTGTTAGACCATTTTCATATTGTATTAGGCATAGTGGGGTTCAAAGTTGCAAAATGCCCTGGTTTAAGTTTTGGGTATTTGTATCAAGAGCTTTGTGAAGAGAATGATGAGTCAAAGGTGGGTGAATATGAGAGAATGAAAGAATTGTTTTTCGATGGAATGCCTTAAATAAATTTGGTAATCTGACATGCCATGATTAGGAGATAAGCTCAAAATTGAAGCATGGACAAGGCATGTGAATTCAAATTCCCTGGCAAGCTAGTGGAGCATTGGCAAGCTAGGTCACTCACTAGCCTACCAATGCGGTAGGGTTGAGAAGGTGGGGGCAGCATATGCCTCATAGAAATGGGGTCTCACGGGGCAGCATATGCCTCATAGAAATGGGGTCTCACGGTGATGTACATCACCGTGAGACCCTATTTCTATGAGGCATATGCTGCCCCCAACATTACATCACCATGAGACCCCATTTCTATGAGGCATATGCTGCCCCTACCATCTCAACCCTACCACATTGGCAGGCTAGTGAGTGAGCTCACTATCTTGCCAAGCTCACTAGCTTGCCAATGCTACCACATTTTGCATACATTTATATGAAAACATTATTGTCAAACAATTCAAATGCTTTTTCCATGCTTCCATTTTGATCCATGATTGCAAGATAGGTTGTACCTTTCCACATGTTGCTAACTTAGCCTTGAATAAAGAGTCTTGTAACAGTGGAGAGAAGTGTTAGAATCCCTTGTAGGTAGACTAATCAAGGAAACATTTAAAATATCACTAGTACAAAACAAAAATATATGATTAAATAAACTACTAAAAATAGTATATAAATGACTAATTTTGGTCACATGACCATTAGTAGTTTATTGCCGGTCATTTATAACACGATCAAATTTATGACTAAACTATTTTAGTAATTTATTTAGTCATTGATTTGGTCATTGATTTAGTCATTGATTGTTGTTAACTGGTAATTTATTTAGTCATTATTTTAATCATTAATTTAGTCATATATTTAGTTATTAATTTAGTCATTGATTGTTGTTAACTGGTCATTTATTTAGTCATTACAATTATTTATTTAGTCATTGCAATTTTTTATTTAATCATTGTTTAATCATTTATTTAGTCATTGTAGTCATTTTAGTCATTGTAATCATTTATTTAGTCATTGACAAAATCTTTTGTAGTATGCAAAATGTTGATTTATTATGCTTTTAAAATTGTTACAAAGAACTCTATATATATAGTTTTGAAGGAAATACTGATATATTATACTTTTCAAATTGAAAAAAACTAAGATAGATCCTTCCACCTATAACTGTACATAAAATTTCTTGTTCTTTTTATCCAACCTTGGAAGTTTTAAACCCATTGGTTTTCAAAAAGGGGCTCTTCCAAAATAAGCTTAAAGAAAGAAATTTAAATTATATACAATATGAACCAAAGTGTTATCTGATTGATAACGTCCATGAAGAATATTCTATGTATTAAATTTCATGTTATCTTGACTATAAAACCATAAATTCTTTATAGCATCTCCTATTTTAGATCTGCATAAAAGGAGAGAAATGAAAATAGTTAGTAAGACAAATGGACAATAAGATATTGGAATTAAAACTAGTAAATATATATATTAAATAAGGTACTTGTAATAAAAAAAGACCTAAAATGAACTAAATATTGATAAGTTACATAGTCAATACTTTTTGAAAATAAATCTAATCCTCACACCTAATAAGCGAATTAAAATAAAATAAGAAATGAGTATGCAAGAAAATACTAGGGTTTTATATGAAGATTGTGTGTCTTTGAATATTTTGATTCCTAAATAAATTTATTAAAAGATGTATATGTAAATGATTAAAAATAAATGGGAATACATACTAAAATAATATGTGCAGATGGGAATATTTGAAAACCTTGGAGGTGTAGATATTCTAGTAGACTAATAAAAGGAAAACAAAAAAAACTTGGATATCCAATATGTGAAACTTTTTATTAACATGTTCATAAACACATACATTTCCTTTTTCCATGGACACAAGGATGTATTAAACCTAGCTTAAAAAATAAAATAAAATACAATATATTTTATTTTATTCATTGGAATATGTTACAAATAACCCCTCTGATTTGGGGCATTCTTGATGTACATTACCATGTCATTAGTTTTCACTAAGTCTAAAAAAAAATTAACTAGAAAGAGATTTAGAAGTAGTCCTAGATTAAACAGCCATTAGGTGTATATGGTGATACAACCACCTGTGCATCTAGTGTAAAACCCTAGCCCGTGAAGGGTGAGAACACTACTTGCAGTAACCCTGTTCTTGGTACATCTTTGCAAACCAGAAGAGGAAAAATATATGACATGAAAAGGGAATAAAAGAAAAAGGAGACAATACTAACATGGTATGTGTGTGTGTGTGTGTGTGTCTGTGGGTATATAATAAGATATATACCCTATATATATACCTGTGAGCAGAGTGAAGGAAAGAAAGTGTTAGGAAACAAAAAAAATAAATGCACAACTTGGTTGCAAAAATGATACTGGGAAGAATAAAACAAAATACATAAATGGGTGTGTTTAAAGTTGAGATCGTTGCCTCAGACAGCCTGTCCAAAACGTTATCATGAAGGAACTGATTAGCCCTATCATTTTTTTAACAAATAAACTAGATCCAACCTTCAATAGGGAAGGAGGAATGACCTTACCATCGTGCCTACCATGGCACCCCAAATAGATTTTGCAAATAGGCCAACAACACTTACAGGTAACATGGGAACCTCCATGAAATTGGCGTCATTTTGTCCTCCATCGCTTCCTCACTGCTTCTCAACTCCATAACGATTAGGGTTAATGTGCAAACTCGAAACAAATGCCCGTGTTCTAGCCGCACCCTTGGGGTTGTCTCTGAAAACACAAGTCAAACCCATGAGATCAAGGGTTGGATTCCATACCCGACAGAAAGGAGAACAAAGTAACATAAAAAAAATAGAAAATAGATAATCACACTCTTGATTCGGCCAACATCTCATCTGATCACCATTTGTTCCATGTCATTGCTAGGAGCTTGATTTCATGAGAGTGCGTTGCTTCAAGAGATCTTCAAAGCGGCAACTAGAGTTACAGAAGGGAGAACCAAAAATATATATGTATATATACTACTTGTAGGCTCTTCCATGGCAGCGACGACCTCTTCCACGGGTCAAAGAAGAATGGATAAAAAAATAAAATAAAAAGAAAAGATTAGGGCAAGCAAACTAAATCTTCCGTTTCATGCATGGATTATTCCTTATTTATTATTTGTTGCCTTAAACCAATGCTGTAATGGTGCCCTAATCCGCCATTACCTTGTCCGCATAGGAAATTTCCTCTTTTAGGGATTGAATGGAATTATTGAGGTGCCTCAATTTGCATTGACCAAGGCAAATATCTTCATAATATTCAATTTTTGAGGGTATTACGTTTCCTAAATTTTGTGGGGAAGGGAACTTTAATAAAGTGTAAATAACAATCCATTGATGCTAGTGCATGCTAGGATATATATTGTTACAAAGCAATGGTGATAATTTTCCAACATTAGGGATTAAAATAAATGCATATGATGCTAAGTGTTATAATCATGTCCTTGCCATCAGAAATGCAAAAAAAAAATTATATGGAAAAAAGTGGTAGGGGAATATACCCCATACTCTTAAGGGAGAGACACTAATAAGCTAAATAAGGTTTTATATTTAAGGTTCTTTCCTCTTAATTTGATCCTCTTTAATTTTTCTTTAAAGGGAAATAAAAAACATGCAAATAAAGGAAATAAGATTTATTTAAGTCTTGTAATTTTGTTTTATTTATTTTTGAAAACCTATTTCTTAGAGTGAATAAAAAGTGATTAAATAAAAAAATAGATAATATTATAATATAATATTATAATGTTATAATTTAATATTATAATATTATAATATTATATTATATAATATAAATATAATATAATATAATATAAATATAAATATAATATAATATAATATAAATATAATATAATATAATATAATATAATATAGTATATTATAATAATTATATTATACTATCTATTCATATTATTATAATATATATAATTATTATATTATACTATACTATAATAATTATTATAATATACTATACTATAATATAAATATTATAATATACTATACTATAATATAAATATTATAATATACTATGCTATAATATAAATATAATATTATACTATAATATAATATAAATATTATATTATACTATACTATAATATAATATAAATATTATATTATACTATACTATAATATAATATAAATATTATATTTATACTATACTATAATATAATATAAATATTATATTGCATACTATAATATATATAAATATTATATTATACTATACTATAATATAATATAAATATTATATTATACTATACTATAATATAATATAAATATTATATTATACTATATTATAATAATTATATTATATTATAGTATATAATATAATAGTATATTATATTTTTTAAAAGAGGGTAAAAATTTATTGAATCAGAAAAGCATTACAAAGGAGAAGAAAACTCCCAACAAGAGCATCAAAACAACACCAAATTATGAAACACCTAAGAAGCACCTCATGTCCTCAACCCAGCCACTCCTCAGAGGGGGCCATATCAGCAGGGGAGATTGCTCCAATCATCCACAAACCAAGAATCAGTCTTTTCCGACGCCCATCTAGCCAGCCCATCAGCCACCCTATTCCACTCCCGTGGAATATGACGGAAACAATGGACTCCAAGGTAGAGCACAGAGAAATGATCTGTTTGACAACCACAGCTAGCTGCCAATTCACATCCTCCAAATTTTGATTATTCAACATATCAATAACCACCTGAGAATCAGCTTCACAAACAATCCGCTGCCATCCAAGGGAAACTGCACGCTCAACCGCCAAGAGAATAGCGCTAGCCTCCATAAGATTATTAGTTTGCAAACCACGATACATAGAAAAGAAGAAAACCACCACTCCAAGGCTATCTCTACCAATACCACCAACCCCAGCATGCCCAGGGTTACCCCTAGATGACCCATCTGTATTAATTTTCAACTCCCCTAGAGCAGGTGGGCACCAAAAGCCCTCACGAGCAACCCTCTCACGCCCACACCTACGATGCACTTTGCTCAAAATACACTTCTCCCCTGTGGCAAGACCCAGGGAATTTACAACACCCAAGTCCCCAGGATCAATCGGCACAGACAGGTCACACTTTGCAGTCAAAGTCTCCAGCAAAGCCCCAAGAATTTGCCTCCAAAGTTGCCCCACAAGCAATTTTTTATCCAAGAATATTCTTCTGTTACGTTCCAACCAAATTTTCCAAACAATCAAACTAGGACCAATGCTCCAAGCAATTTTAAGAAAAGAGGTTTTAGCAGGAGAAGAACCCCCTGTCTCTTCCAAAAATCTTCCAAAGAAGAGACATGGCAACAAGGTAAGCTCCAAAGATTCCACCAGTGATGCCAGATAGTCTTAACAAAAGAGCACTGAAAAAATAGATGTGATAAGCATTCATCATGCTGACCACATAGAATGCACATGGAGGGGCCCTAGAACCCACGTTTGCAAAGATTATCCCAAGTAAGACACTTACCTTGAACCACGAGCCAAGAGAAAAAATTACACTTAGGCCAAGCAAATTTATTCCAAGCATGCTTCCACCAAGAAACCTGGGAGCTTCCAAAGACCTGTTTATCCAAAACCTGATAACCAGAGGCAACTGAAAATTTTCCTTTCAAGTCAGGTCCCCAAGCAAGCACATCAGCCCCTTGGAGAGAATTGCAGACACGACTCGATAAAATCTTAGCAAGCTCTTGACGATCCTCCACTGCACCACCAGGAGGCCAATCCAAGGGGCTCTTCCACCTAGACACAGAAATTTGACCCAAAGATTGTTGAGATTTAAAATCTGCCACATGATTCCAACCCGCCTCCACAAAAATCTGGCACAAATCTTGGAGATGGGGATGAGATGACACAATGGGTGGGTATCCATCCCAAGAATCATACCAGAAAAGAGCATCTCGACCCCCATTACAAATCCAAAAAAGTCCCTGTTTAACCAACTTGGCACCACGTTTAAGGGTACTCCAGATCACAGAGCCTTTCCCCTCCATACTAAACCTTGATACCTCCCTACTTTCTACTGCCCCCAAATATTTGAAGGTCAGAATTTTAGCCCAGCACATATGCTGTTGAGAGCACCAGCGCCAATACAACTTAGCAGCCAAGGCCTGCCCATTCAAATCAGCCCGCCGTAAACCAAGACCCCCCTCTTGCTTTGGCCTACAAACAACATCCCACTTCACAAGACTCCATTTTCTATGAAGAAGATTACCAGCCCACAGAAACTGACGAGACAATTTCTCGAAATCTCTAATAAAACTTGAAGGAGCAGAAAGAACAAAGCATTTATAAATAGGAAGAGCCTGGACCACCGACTTTAAAAGAGTCACTCTACCTGCTGAAGAAAGCCACCTGCAAGTCCAATGACTGACCAATCCTCGAAACTTATCAAGAGTCTCTTGCCAAAACCTTTTGGGGAGAGAGCGAACAGCAAGAGGGATTCCAAGATAGGAAAAAGGAAGCGAACCAATCTGAAACCGAAGGATACCAGCAATTCTCCTTTGAATACCTTTAGGAGTGTGGAAGAAATATATGAAGGACTTCCCCTCATTTATGCATTGCCCAGAAGCTGCCAAGTAACTGTCCAAAACACTGCGCCAATTGAGAGCCTCCTCAACCTTAGCCCTACCCATCAAGGCAGTATCATCTACAAATTGCAGATGAGACTGAGGGGGAATACCATCTCCCCAACTCCATCCCTGAAGCAATCCACTAGCAACCTGAGCACGAATGAGTCTTCCCAGGCCTTCCGCAAGGAGGATGAATAAGTAAGGAGATAGGGGATCTCCTTGCCTAAGGCCTCTAGAAGCACCAAACAAACAAGTGGGCTCACCATTGATAAGCACCGAAAAGGAGGAGGAAGTGACACAACTCCTAACCCATTCAATCCAACCCTCAGCAAAGCCAAAAGCTCCAAGGATTTTAAATAGAAAACTCCATTTAACACGATCATAAGCTTTAGCCATGTCTAACTTGATAAACATAGATTTATCTTTTGAGGATTCCATAGAATGGATGGCCTCAGCAGCAATAACTACCCCATCCATGATCTGTCTTCCAGCAACAAAACCCCCCTGCTCTTCAGAAATTAAGTCATCAAGCCAAGGCTTCAGCCTTTCTGCGATCAACTTAGTAATAATTTTATACACAACATTACATAGAGCTATAGGCCTAAACAAATCCAAGGAGTTAGCTCCCACCTTCTTAGGAATAAGAGCTAAAAATGTAGCATTTAGGGACTTCAACATTTGTTTATGCATAAAGGATTCTTGGACAACCTCTAAAAGGTCCAATTTAACCACTTCCCAGAACTCCTGAAAAAATTCAATGGGGAATCCATCAGGCCCAGGAGCTTTACCTTTCTTCATCTGGAATACAACCTTCTCAAGCTCCGACAAGGTAATAGGAGCAAGCAATGATTCATTCATTTCATTAGTCACCAGCTTCGGGATACAATCTAAAATTTTAGCTTCATCCTCCTCCGCAGGAGGCGAATCCTCAGAGAAAAGGGTAGAGAAATATCGAATGCATTCAGCTGAAATAGAGGCTGAAGAGGACAAAGATTCCCCATTAGGCAACAGAATAGAAGAAATAGCATTACCTTGTCTCCGATCCTTAACTGAGTTATGGAAGAAAGCAGTGTTTCGATCCCCAGCCTGGAGCCATTCAATACGAGACTTTTGTTTCCAAAAAATCTCTTCTCTTAACTCCCATTCCTCAAGCTCTTTTGTTGCAGCAACCTCTAATAAACTCAGCTCCTCTGAGAGGCCTTGATCTCGAATTTGTCTGGTAATTAGGTCTAGATTATCTCGCGCCTTTTGCTTTTCCTGAAATAAGTTACCAAAATGCTGCCTATTCCATCTTTTCAATCTGTATTTAACATACTGGAGCCTCTTTGAGAAAGAGTACATGGCAGTGCCATATGCTGGCTTCCCCTGATCCCACCAACTAGGGAGCAAAACATGAAGAGATTCATCCCTAAGCCACATGAGTTGGAACTTAAAGGTCTGTCTAGCACACCGTTGAGGCACATCAACCACTAGCTTAATAGGCCAATGATCAGAACCACGACCATCCAAAATTTCAGAGCTTATCAACCACCTGTCCCCCACCCAAAAACTAGACACCAAAAATCTATCAAGTCTTTCAGAAATAGAGGCATCGCCAATTCTCCTATTATTCCAAGTAAAAAGACCATTGCCAGGTTTGATATCCACAAGATTCAAAGCAGAGATATTGTCCTGGAGCAATAATGCAGAAGCCTCCAACCTTGCAATACCACCTCGTTTTTCTGCAAGCTCCGTGATAGCATTAAAATCGCCTCCAATAATCCAAGGATGGTAGGGAAATAAGCTGCGAACTAAACGAATGTTGGACCACAAAAGTTGCTTTCCTTGCAACTCCACAGGCGCATACACATTGGAGAAGAGAGCAATTTCCCCTGACATAAAACAAGAGGCCACCATGGAAAGGGAGGACCTGAAAGACACCCACCAAAGGGGGAAAATCTTACGCGGGTTCCATAAACATGCCACCCCGCCAGAAGACCCTTGAGCACCAATGCATTGGCATCCACCATTCCCCCATAACTTAGGAACTAGATCCATCATACCCTCCACAGAGAGCTTAGTCTCCTGCAAAAAAAGAACATCAGGCGAATGACACCTAATCAAATCCCGAACAACTTTTTGTCTAGGGCCACTGTTCAAGCCCCTAACATTCCAAGAGAGAACTATCATTTCGAGGGGCATGAAAAATGCGAATCCAGAGTCTTGACTGACCCTGACTCCACCAAAGTCTCCCCTATCATCTTAATCTTTTCCTCATCCTTCTTCCTTCCCAGCTTAGAAATTTTCTCCGGCCCCCCCTTCTTGAGAACTTTTTGCAGAACACCCAACTGAGAGGACGCCTTAATATTCTTCTTGCCCACCTCTGGACCAACTTTTTGCAAGAGGTGAACCTTATCTACACTATCTTTCACTACCTCAGCACTACCACCCAACTCAACCTGAACCTCCATTTGACGATCTGTCCCTAGAGCCGAAGTCCCATCAGTAAGCGGAGCCATAATCCCCTCTGAGTTGAGCAAAACCTGACTAGAATCTTTCCCAACCTCATCTAAGCATGGCACTCCCATACCCCCCTCCTGTTGGGGAGTAAGCATTGCCTCAACTAAAGGGCCATGCTGATCAATATCCAGAGTCCCATGATCTAGATCCAAAAATCCTGGGTTCACCTCCTGTTGACTAAGATCCTCTAGCACCTCAAACCTGTTGAAGGTGTCCTCCTCCTGCCTGTCCTTCAAAGTCCTTTTATGACCTTTATTTCTGTTTCGGCCTCTAACGGGAATAAATCCATCTTCCCTACCACCAGAACCCTGAATGGGGTCCTTGCCCTTATCCACCCTAGGTGGATTAGCTGAAGGTTGAGAAGAATGAGCCTCCAAAGGCTTGGCCTTTGGACATCTGCGCAGGAGGTGACCATACTCATGACAGAAACGACAACGGAAGGGAAGTGTTTCATAATCCAGCTGTTGCACCCATGAATAATCTCCTGCACTCACTTCTAACGAGTCTGGCAATGGCTTACTTAAATCAATTTCTACACAAAATCGGGCAAAAGTCATTACCTTTTTGAATTGTGTTTGCTGAGAAGAACCCACAGGTTTCCCCAGCTTCGAGGCTAATAGGCACAACACATCCTCTCGCCAGCATTCCACAGGGAGCCTTGGAAGACGGACCCAAACCGGAACCCGATTCGGAAGTTCCTCTGCCGGGTTGAAGCCAGCATGCCATGGCTTAATAAATAAGCCCACCTGGTTATAAAAATACGGGCCCCCTTCAAAAATCCTATTCCGATCAGCCAAACAATCAAAAGTAACCATGAAGTAGTTATTTGCCAGGAGGCGGATCTCCATCTCTCCCTCAGGCATCCATGTCTTTTGAGCCCACATCTCCAAGAATTGCAAAGAAATTTTCAAACCTAAGAATTTGCAATAAAGAGAATGTCGTGCATAATAATCAATGTCTTCAGCCAACATCTCCATTGGAATGACTATGCTCGGCCTCTCTTTACACCGTTCGAGGCACCCATTAATCTTCGGAATTCTAGGCCCCCCTACTGAGCCCATCTCGACTTTCTCAGGTTCCACCGAGAAAAGATTATTATCAAAAATCTTCGAACCCTGTGGAGAGGGTTTCGATCCAAAAGCAGAACGAAAGTCCATATTGGGACAAACCCTAGAAGATTCTCCAGTATCCATCAAAGAGCACACAACGCAAGATGAGCAAGCAAGGCCCAAATAAAACCAAGAGCCCTTCGAAGAAGGCACACTCCACTGGACACCAAGGTCGCAACCCCCCAACCCCAGAATACACACCTGCTGCAAAAGAAAAGAGCCTCCCCCCAAATAGCGTAAAAAACCCACCCCCAAGAAGCTTCAGAGAAGAAGAGAACAAATCCGACCCCCAACTACACATGCAACCACCAAAAGACTACATGCAGGCCGAGCCTAGATGGCTGCGGCCTCATGCAGCGCTTGCAGAGCCATCCTTGTTCCTCATTGAATTCTAAATCAATATTAATAAAAAATAGAGATGCAAATTTTTTTGGACGGATTTTTAGGAATAGTAGGGAGAAAGCTTTTTTTTTTGCAATTTTTATAGGGCAGTTTTTAGGCCACTTTTCATTACTTTGAGTGCTACATGAATGCTATAGATTAACTAATTTTGTTATTGGTTCTTTAGATTTTTGTATAACATGAAATTTCAAATTTTGCTCAATAACAGTTTTGTCAAATGGAATTTGCTGAAAAAATTAAATTAAATTGTCCAATAAGATCTCATTTATCTGCCAGGAAATTTAATAATGTTCTTTTTTCATCTTCCTAGGGGTTTGTCAAGAGAGATATGTTTGGAGATCCCCAAGTTTGGCAGAAAATGATGAAAATGCCTTGAATGGTACCAACAGTTTTTAATGAAAACCTAAACCCTAGAGCTACGTATTTCTTCTTGAATTTGTAACCGTGTAATTTAAGCAGGAGCCAAGTGATTTTGTAATTTATGTATTATGTAAATAATATGGAAATTGTGTTTGAATTTTTATGTTATGGATGTAGCATTGTATAAGTTGTTTTCATGCTTCCTCTACAACCAGTAACAATGGCGGGATTTAATTTTATATGGAATTTTTTTAAAATGCAAATTTTTAATTAATTATTATCTTCTGCTACAATTTTCCTTAAACTCCTTGCATTTTATATGTCTGGTGACCATCAAATCCTTTTCTATAGAACACTCATCTCTATCTCAAAAACATTTTCTTATTTTTTGTGTTATGAGATTTCTTTATCACATTCAATTACTATTTCAACACAAATTTTAAATATTATGAATTTTTATTGGGAATTTGTTGACTAAGAAAATAATGCATCTGTTCAAAATCATCTCTGGAAAAACTGCCCAAGTTTATAAAAAAAATTAGGATTTAATTTGTCATTGAAAGATTAGACACATTTTGGTACTAAATGTTTTAAATACTAGACAAAACCACTGCTTCAATAGAGTAGAGTGGTAGTTGCATAACTATTAGGGCAATATGTATCCATTGGGGTGGTTGTAAAACTACCGAGATGCTTATGAAACTAAGTGTACATTAACCAACATTTTCTTTACCAACTAAAAAATACTTTTTTCTCCAAATTTTCTTTTCTCATTGACTTCACTTGCTCTAGAATCTAGATTTCCCCAAGGTTGTCTTCATTACTGAGAAATACTTTATGGATGCTAAACTAATGAATGCAAGGATACCGAGTCTTGAGTATCAACATTATTATCTATCCACTCCATTATTTTTTGTTGATTATCTAATGATAATCAAACTAATATATCATTAGATTTATTTGTATTTATATATTATTAAAAAAAATACAACTTTGTATCAAATTTTAAAATAGAAAGATACTTTATCACTATCTAATTAAAATAATGATAATATAAATTTATCTTTCATATCATTAAATTTATTCATTATTGAAATAATATAAAATTTAATATATTTTATAAATTTAAAATGTTGAGCTATTGTAACTTTTCTTATACTTTGTAATGAAATGATAAATTATTTCCTTGAAATTGAGATGTTGAATTTTTTATCTAATAGCAATTGAGATCAACCATATTTTATATTTTTTTTATTATTAAAAATAAACCTTTTCCTCTTTTAACATTAAAAACAAAAATTAGACAAAATATGTTTGTTTTGTTTTCAAAAGATATAATTAACAAGATTAATTTAATATATTAGGTGTTAATTTAATTTAATATATAATCTAATATAATATATATTAAATTATTAAAAAGATAATATATTACATAATTTAAAATTATAATATTATTATCTAATATATTAAATTATATTTTAGATGGTATATATGTTACATATATATTGTATATATATTATAATATTATAACATGCTGTTAAAATTATATATTAGATATTATATATGTTACATATGTCTTATATAGTATATATATTATTATATTATAATATGTTGTTAAATTAATAATATAATATATTAAAAATATATTATTTATTTTTATTTGTTATTAGATTATTTTATATATTTGAATTTAATAGAATGGAAAATATAACAAGTAAATAAATTTTGAAAAGTTTAATTTTTTTCTTAAAAATTAGTTGAATATTTTTTTATTACCCACCATTCCTAATAATCGGTAATGGAAGTAATGGAAGCACATTAATTGCTTATATCGGGTGAAATTTGTCTATCAATTAGATTGAAGAGAATTGAATTTTGAAATATGTTTTGTTATATAATTGACATGTATACATTGATAATAGATAATAAAAATTCAAATAGAAAAAATATTTTAGCACTCATTGGTATAGAATTATCAAAATATGTTTTGTTATATAATTGACATGTATACATTGATAATAGATAATAAAAATTCAAATAGAAAAAATATTTTAGCACTCATTGGTATAGAATTATCAATAACTAGTTAAGATCTTGGTGGTGCCTATAGTTCCCTCGCAGGAACTAATAATAATAATGAATTCAACTATTCAATCATTATAATATTAATTAAAATATGCAAAAATTAATAGTTAAAAATAATTTAAAATTTTCATATTAACTTACAAATTTTATATTATGAGATTATATAAATAATTTATTTAATTTTAATGATTTATAATAAACTTTATATTTTAAATAATTTAGTTTTTAAAATTAAATTTATATTTTCTACTTTGACTTTTTTAGAATAATAGTTATATATTTTGTATGCAATAAAAATATTTTAATAATATTCAAGTAAAAATTATATAGTATTTAACATTATATTTAAATTAATTTTTTATTGCATATACTTTAAATATATATAAATGAAAACTTAGATTAAGTTAATTGTTAAAACACTATTTAAACTTGGATGAATAGTAAACAATTTTAAGATTAAATAGATAATCCACAACAACACCAATTTCATAAGTGGAAAATCTGCTTATGGCTCAAAAAAATTTAGCCAATAAAATCGAGGAAAAATAATTTTGGAATTTGAAAAGTTAAAAATTGTGTAGTTTATTTCCAACCCCCTTTTTTCATGGCTTATTTTTAACTCCTAATAGTTGCTCCATTAAAATAAGGAAAGATTCCAAATTATCATGTTCCCACATGGTAAAATTTATGCATGGGAAGACACTCCAACTCCTTAAATTTAAGCAAAAAACACATTTAAGCGGCCACATGGGGACATGGGGTAACCAATGCCCAATGCCTATATTTTAGTATACTAAATGCCTATATTCTAGCTTAATGAGAGGAAATGAAGCTACATGTTAAATACAATTTACATATATTTTATAAATATTAACATATTTAGCCAATAGGCTATACATATAATGTGAGATTTGAGCATGAAACAAGTATCATCAAACCATTGTTGCGTCATCAATAAAAAAAATTCAACTATTGTTTAAACCAATTGTTAGTTCCTGCAGGGAACTATAGGCACGGCCAAAACTTAACTAGTTATTAATAATTCTCATTTTAACCAATGAGAACTCAAGCATTTTTTCTATTTAATTTTTTTTATCTATTATCAATGTATACATGCCAATTATATAACAAAACATATTTCAAAATTCAATTCTCTTCAATCTAATTGGTAGACAAATTTCACCCGATATAAGCAATTAATGCGCTTCCATTACTTCCATTTCACGAATTTTCTATGACCATAATCAAAAAAAATTATTTACTTGTTTATTAAAGTTATTCTTTAAATAAAATTGGTGTCTTATACATCTTTTACATTAATTTTTCTATTATGGTAGATTAGTCTATAAATATTAAAAAATATTTTTTATTAAATGCATGTACCTATCTTACATGATTAAAATCAAAATTTATGTCCATGTTTTTATATAGTTAAAAAATAGTTTACTGAATAAATAACTATATGTTGTTCTCCCATTTATTCACTTTTCTATACATAGATATTATATTTAATATTTAAATGCATCTATCTATCTATTTAAATAACTCTATAATAAATAGAAATTTGATACACAATTTATTTCATTTATGATTCAAGTAAAAAAAAAAATTATAAGTTGGTATTCTAGTCTATAAATATTAATAACTAATTTTCATTAAATACATCTATCTATCTTAAGTTATTAAAAGCAAAATTTATATCCATATTTTTATAAAGTAAAAAAATAGTTTACTATTAAGTGAATAAATAACTATATGTTATTTTCCCATTTATTGATTCCATTAGTTATTTGAATCCTAAAATCAAGATTGTAAAGTGCTTTGTGCCCTGCTGTTAGGTCTAAATCTATCACAGGCTTTGTCACCAATTAGATGCACCTTCCACCAAGCAGGTACTTATCATTTTTGACATTGCTAAAATTTATCAAATACAACTAATTAAAACATAACAATTCTATTACTATTTGGCAGGAACTTCGCTGCCCTGCAGCTCTTGTTTTTTAATGGTAAAAGTTTTCAAAATATCAAATAAAAACCTCCAAAATCTCACTTATCACATAAAAGTCAAATAAATATTAATTTTACAAGTGGATAGGAACATTCTATTTTCATTTGAAGTGTTTTTTTGTCAATTTGATGACAACTTTCTTATTGCCTTATGTTTTAAATCTTTATGTAAATATTTCATAATTAGATAATACTTAATTTCTTTAAAGAAAAAATTTAGATTTGTCTAAGTTTATTTCATTCCATTATTTAGCATAGTTTGTTATTAATTGTTTAATCCAACCACATGCAATTAGATTTTGCAGCATCCATGCACAAACACATACTCTCTAACATATTGACATACATATAGTTTTTTATTGACGTAATCCTTGAACCTCCTTTAGATGCAAGTGTTAGTAATACAAAATTTACATAATCATTTAAAATACATACCTATATTCTAGCCTAGTGGAACAAAATGGTGGTTACATACATTTACATATATTTTGTAAATATTAATATATTAATACAAAATTTAAATAATCATTTAAATATTTTATTACACCGAAAGGTGTACCACTACAATCACAAGCATTTGCTTACATAAAAACTTGTGATTAAATCTCAGCTGCAATGAAAATCTTGGTTGTTGATAATCTATATAATAGATAATGAATGGAATAAAGCAAAGAACATGGTCTACATGGTTTGTTATGTCGCGAATAATAGATAAGGAACATAATGGAGCAAAATAAATGGTCTACGTGGTTGGTTATGCCACAAATAAAGGAAATCAAGTATTGACATGTTCAGCAACATCACTCGAATGTGAAAAATCTTTAGTAAGAAAGCACGCGATGGCTTCATGCGGCAACTGGGTGCGAGCTAGGGCCCGCGTGCCCTAGCTCTTCCTTGCTATGCTCTGCATGTGCTCGGCGGCTGTGTCTGTGGTCTGTGCTCGGGGGGGTCTTTGCTGGTGTTCAAGGTGCGCGGGTCAGTTGGGGAGTGCGACCTTTGTCTGGCTCGTGGGTGGGCTTCGATTCCTCTATTTTCTGCTCAGCGTTTCTCTTGCAGGTGGGGTCTTGGGAGCTGAGGCTATGGGCCTCTTGTCCCACCTCTCTCTCTCTCTCTTTTTTGGTGTGGATCGTGCTATTTGGTCCATGGAGAATCGGGGTTTTGCCCTGTCTCAGGCTTCTCGTGGGGATTTGGAGATGGTGGAGCCATCTTCTTCGTTGCATGCTGGTGTTATGGATCAGTTGGGTAAACCCCAATCTGGGGATGGGGTTTCCTCTTCAAAAGGGATGTTTCGAATTAAAAAAGTAAATGGATGTCTAGAGAGATCCGAGGATCATCCAGTTTTGGTCATTCAACCTGAACAAGTCTCAGAGGATGTTGATTATTGGTGTAATCATGCACTTATTTGCAAATTTTTGGGCCTTTCTCTTTCTCTACCCATGTTGGATTCCTGGGCACATCGGGTTTCGAACCCTAAAGGTGATATGGAGATTATTTTGGCAGCTAATAACTACTTTCTGGTTATCTTTTCAAGCATGTTGGATAGGAATAGGGCTTTTGAAGGAGGCCCTTATTTCTTTAACCAGGTTGGGCTCTTCATCAAGCCTTGGCACATGGGTTTCTACTCCGCTAAAGAGATTCGCGTGTTCCTATGTGGGTTCGTTTGCCGAGGCTTCCTTTGGAATTCTGGAGGGAGGATATTCTCCACTCAATCTCTCTTCTTCTTGGAATACCTCTAGGTTCGGCTTCACAAACTAAAGATCGTAAGGTAATTTCTTTTGCTCGCATTTGTGTTGAAGTTGATTTAAATAATCCATTACCAAACTCTATGGAAATTCGCTTGGGATCCTCTTCTTGGATCCAGAAACTGGATTATGAGACCCTACCTTTTAGATGCAGAATTTGTCATGAATATGGTCATTTACACCGCAAATGCCCTAGATTTAAATCCTCCACCTTGGCTGCCTCTGAGCCTCCTAGGGGGGACAAGGGAAAGGATCTGATGTCTAATGAATCTGTGGATAATGAGGGTTTTATTCCGGTTAAGTCCCGTAACAGAGGCAAAGGCAAGAAGAGAACTTGGCTAGATAGACAGAATGAAGGTACTTTCAACAGGTTTGATGTTCTTGATGATTTGGTCCAGGAGGAAGGTATTCCAGTTGAACTCTCTTCTGGGGCTAAGGGCCTGCATGAAGTTTCAGATGAGAATGTGAAGAAAGAGGATCAGATTTTATCTCCAGAGGTCCATTAGGTAGATCAAATGGCTATGGATTTGCCTTCTCAAGCTCAGGATTTCAGGGTTCTCCAGGGGTCACAGATTCCGAAGTGCTCTGTTGTAGTGGCCCATGATCCCCCTACTCCTAAGGGGGCCTCAGATTCTGTAAAAGGTAACAAAGCTCCTCCGGTTTTAGGCTTACATCAGAAATCCTTTAAGAAGGGGCCTCTTGATAAACCGTCAAAGAGTGGAAGGAAGACTGATCAAGAGAAGGTTAAGATTATGGGTGATACTTTGGTTGAGTCTGGGTCTGTGAAACACATTGATTCCCATTTCTCCCACCCTCATAAATGATTGTTTTATCATGGAATGTAAGGGGGTTGAACAGCATCCCTAGACAAAAGGTTGTTCGTAGATTAATTGAATTGCAATCACCTGATGTGGTCTTCATTCAGGAAACCAAGCTTACTGTTGATGGTTTGGCAAATTGTGCTTCGCATATCTAGCCCCAAGGCAATTGGCAGGGGGTGGGTGCTTTGAACAATGCAGGGGGGGTGGCTTGCTTCTGGAACCCGAGGAAAGCTTCCCCCTTATGGTGGATGTCTAGCCGGTCTTCCATTTCTTTGGTGGCCTCTAGTTTTGCAACTGGAGAAAGGTGTCTTTTATCTAATATTTATGCTCCAACTGATCTTACAGGTAAGACAAATCTCTGGGCTCACATTCAATTCATTCGGGCCTTGGACTCATTTCTCCCATGGATTATGGCTGGTGATTTTAATGCTGTGACTTGCTTGGATGAAAAACGTGGTGGGTTAGCCAGGTTGGACCCTTCTGCAAATCTGCTTAGGAATATGATTGGTTCCCTGAATCTCATTGATGTGAAGCCAACCAATGGTGTCTTTACATGGAACAATAGGAGATGTGGTGTTGAGGCTATCTCAGAAAGGCTTGATAGATTTTTTGTCTCCTGCTATTGGTTGAATAGTAGGTTGATTACTAGTTCAGAAATTCTTGATTGGAGGGGCTCGGATCACTGGCCTATCAAGCTCTCTGTGACCGTTTATGGTGTCACCAAGAATCCCTCTTTCAAATTTCAGTTGATGTGGTTAAGAGATCAGTCGCTGCATGATCTTATATTGGATTGGTGGCATGAGGGGATGCCTACCCATGGGACAGCCATGTTTACTTTTAGTAAGAGGCTCCAACATGTGAAGTTCAGGCTTAAGAGATGGAATAAACAGTATTTTGGGAACCTACAAGCTCAGAAGTTGGCTGCCCAGTCCAAGTTGGATACTATCACTCGTCAGATTCGAGATCGGGGGTTGACCTCTGCCCTTAGTATGGCTGAGTCCTTGGCTCTAAAGGGATTAGAAGAGTGGGAACTTCGGGAAGAGATCTTCTGGAAGAAGAAATCTCGTATTGATTGGCTTCAGGAGGGGGATAGGAACACTGCATTCTTTCATAATTTGGTTAAGGCTCGGAGACAGGGAAATTCTATCTCCTCTCTTGTTACACAGGATGGGGCTCAGCTCTCTTCCTATGCTGATATTTTCAGGGAGGCAGTCAATTATTTTTCAAACCTCTTTTCTAGGGAGAATCTTAATGCTCGGGCTGAGGAGCGGGCCATCATGGATTGTATTCCCCACCTGGTCTCTGCTAAGATGAATGGGGCTCTTTTATGTCCTATCTTGTTACTTGAATTGGAGAAAGTGGTGTTTAATATGAAAAAGGTAAGGCTCCTGGACTGGATGGGTTTTCGATTGAGTTTTTTCAGGAGTTATGAGAAATAATAAAGTTTGATCTCCTTGAGGTGGTTCAGGAATCACTTAGGAACAAACAGATGCTCAAGTCTATGAATTCTACCTTCTTGGCTCTCATACCTAAGATAGAAGGAGCTAGTCGGCTTGCCCAATTCAGGCCTATTGCGTTATGTAATGTTGTTTACAAGATCATCACCAAATTGATTTTTGAGAGACTCAAACCACTCCTCGGTACTTTGATCTCGGCTGAGCAGGGTGGTTTTGTTGAAGGGAGACAAATTTTGGATGGTGTTGTGATAGCCATGGAAGCTATTCATTCTATGGCTAACTCTAAGGAGAAGTCTATGTTTATTAAACTTGACATGTCTAAAGCTTATGATCGGGTGAGCTGGGAATTCTTACACAAAACTCTCTTAGCTTTTGGCTTTGTTGAGGAATGGGTGAATTGGGTTCTTAGTTGTGTGACCTCTACCTCCTTCTCGGTTCTCATTAATGGGGAACCTTCAGATTTGTTTAGTGCTTCTCGGGGACTCCGGCAAGGGGATCCTTTATCTCCTTACTTATTCATTATCATGGTAGAGAGTCTTAGAAGATTTATTAAATCTCAGGTGAGACAGGGTCTTATCCGTGGTTGAAGCTGGAACAACCTTCTTCCTTCCTACTCTCATCTTCAGTTTGTGGATGATACTGGGCTAATGGGCCTAGCTAGAATTAGTGAGGCGGTGAACTTTAGGAGAGCTTTAGACATCTATTTGAAGGCTTCAGGTCAGTGTATTAATGATGATAAATCTTCCATTTACGTCTTTAATACTCCTCAGCTTATTCAGAGCAGGATTGCTAGGATCCTTAGATTTCAAATCGGTTCTCTTCCCTTGATGTACCTTGGGATCCCTTTGGCTTTAGGAGCCCAGCGTAGAGATTATTGGCAAGGAATTTTGGATAAATTTTGGAGTAAGGTTAGCCATTGGACTTACAGATGGCTATCTTCTACTGGGAGAGTGGTTCTTCTAAAGACTGTGGTGCAGTCTCTCCCCATTTATGGGTGTTGTGTGCAGGTTCCCCTGTCCACCTTTGTGTAGAATTTTCATGCTTTGTCTCGGAAATTTCTTTGGTCTGGCAACCTTCTTTCCTCGAAGTGGAGTTTAGTCAAGTGGGAGTCTTTTTGCAGGTCGAAGCATGCTAGGGGCCCTGGTCTTAGGTCTATGGCTCTTGTTGTCACAGCCTTGGCTGCCAAGCTGTATTGGAGGTGGTGCAACAATCTTGATCAGGATTGGGCTAAGATTTTGGCCCACAAGTATCTTCCTGGTGTTGATTGCCTCGATGTGTCGCGTCTTCCTTTGCTAGGTAAAGGTTCTTGTATTTGGGATACCCTTAAGAAGGGTGCTCAACTGATTAAGGAGGGTCTCTTCTGGATCTGTAATAGAGGCTCTGATGCTCTATTTTGGCAGGACTCTTGGGATGGCCACCCTCCCATTCTTTCTAGTTTTCCTCAGCTTCAGCCTCTTTGCCATATTTTTAGGCTTATTTGGATTGAGGTGGAGCACATTTTAAAGCTATCAAAGCGTCTTTGATGGTGAAGCTTCTTTGGAAGGACCCGCAGGAGTGGCCCTTAGGTGGATTGATGAGGATGAAGTGTTGTTCTTACACTAGGATTTTGGAGGTAGAGCTCTGCGGCTCCCTTAAATAGGAAGGGATGTGGAGTCCCTGGCCCAAAGGTAAATTACTATTGCTTGAGGCTATGCCTATGCTTATGGGGACTTACATGGTCTGTGAGGTGCCTTTGGTGGAAGAAGGTTTAGGACAACTTCTCTTTATTTAAATGCAATTTTTTCTTATGGTTGGTTGCTCAGAGGAAATGCCTCACTTGGGAAAATCTTCGCAAATGTGGCTTTCAGGGACCCTCTATTTGCCTTCTTTGTTCTCACAGTGAGGAGTGTACCTCCCACTTGTTCTTTCTTTTCCCTTACTCTAGAGAGTTATGGCACAGATGGTGGGAGGCTTGGCATCATGGTTGTATTCATGCTACCTCCTTGATTGACTTTTGGGAAAGTTTGGGCAGACCTCCAGCAAAGACTCCTCTCCTACAGGTGGCCTGGTCTGTTGGGCCTATTTTCATTCTTTGGAACCTTTGGCTGGAGAGGAACTGTAGTGTTTTTTGTGGCTCCAAATTGGGAAATTTTCAATTGTAGAAGAAGATAATTAGCAGGCTTCAGGAGACTATTTCGGCTAAGTGTGATATGCCTGAAAATCCTGATCCTAGTGATCTTGATATTTTGCGGAATTTAAACTTGGGGGATAGTAGCAGGGGATGCTTTGCTGGCAGAAGACCCCGTCAAGTTCGGCAACGGGTCTGTCGGGATGGGAGGTGGACGCATCCCCCGGTGGGGGTCCTAAAGATTATTGATGGTTCTTCTCGTGGGAACCCTGGTCATGCTGGTGTGGGGGGTATTGGTAGAGGTAATGATGGTGGTGCAGTTTTTGTCTTCTCCAGTTATAAAGGGAAACATTCTAATAATCTGATGGAGGCCCTTGCTATTAAGATTGTTGTTGAGCGTGGATGCTCTTTAGGTTGGAGGAGGATCATTTGTGAGTCGGATTCTCAGATTGTTGTGGATTTGTTGAACAACCAAAGGTTGGATGATGTTAGTTGGCATTTAGCTTCTGTGGTTAGACAGATTCTGAGTCTTTGCAGTTCCTTGGATTCTATCTCCTTTTGTCATATCCCTAGAGAGTGGAACAAAGTGGTCGATTGTCTGGTGAAGTGGGCCTCTGAGAATGTGGATGGCTGGGATATTAGTGGAAAGGATGAGTTTCTTTCTGATTATCTTGGGACCCTGGAGAGGTTATTAGTGGAGGACATGAATATGTAGTGTTGTTGTTGGTTGGTCTGGTGGTGGTCCTATTTTGGTGGGCCTCTGGCCTTTGCTTTGTACTCTGGTTTTGATTGAATAAAAAAATTTACCCCTTCAAAAAAAAAAAAAAACATGACTCGAACGTGGATGACTGTTGCAAAAAGAATGGAAATTCAATAAATATCAAACCTACCACATCCACAATTTCCCTATAAATGGAGTCATTAATGTGCACACAATAAATGTTGCTATTGGAAATTACATGCAAAACGTACTCTTGTTGTTGCGATATACGTTAGTTTCTTAATTTATTAACCTTTCTTTCACTAGTAGATTTATAGAGTTGTAGTATTTTCTTTAACAAATGCACTGTTTTCTTAATTATAATTTGCATATCTTGTCTAAATTCTCTTCCTGAGGAACATTCCCCTCTTTCTCAGACAGATTTGACGCTTCTATCTAAATATTATTCTCTTGTAAAGACCTCAGGTTGAACATGAATAGCACTTAAGTAGTAAGTAGGAGAGAATTACAACTTTCTTTGAATTTTACAAAAACTTCTTGCTTCTTTTGGAAGTGATATTGACATAGAAGAGTGCATTGAAGTATTATTTATATGTAATTTTGTTTGTATTTTATTATTTAAATTAAATGCTTAGAAGTTGATACAGACAAATTTATATTGAATTAATTTTTTGTAATTGACTCTTTCTTAGGAATTTATCGACCAAGTAAAATTTCTGCTATAGATAAATTATTATGTTTAATCTTTGTTTCTTTTTATAATTTCTATCTAAAACTATTTTTATTAGCACATTTATTTTCTTTCAACAATCTACAGTTTTTTTACTCACTCGACACCAAATAGAAATAGGTTTAAATTAAATTGTTCATACTATTTTCTAAGCTTCTTCAATTAAATCGGGTATTTATTAAAATCTAAGATTTCCCTCGACCACCTTACCTTTATTCCATTGCAGTAGATGCTCATGGGTGTATGCTTGAGGCAGTTAGAGTGCAAGGAAAAAATAAGTACTCTTACCATGAGGGAGTCACTCAATGTATTTTTTGTTTTGGCAATCAATCAAGTCCTATGCTTTGCTTACAGAAGTTTGTTGAATCTTCTAAGGCAATTGTGAATGAGGCAAAAAAAAATGTCTTGATTTAGCATTTATTCCTATATAGAGATTCTTCCCCACATTGCCAACCTGGCATTGTACCTTTTATTTTCATTAAAAGACTGGCAAGGAAATGGTTGTTTTGTTAGGTAAAATTTTTTAGAATCAATAAGTGCTAACAAAGGCACATGTGGCAAGAATTAAATTAAGGTCAAAAGCAAGCAGTACAAACAAATCAACATGTAAAAGGATTTTTGAATGATTTCTTTTCAAGTTGCAAGTTCTAGGGTCAAGTCCTTATTGCAGGGAGTTGAATTGGAGTAACAAGAACTCTTTTAGCGGGTACTTAAATGATCAAATATGGTGGGAAAGTTGTGGCATGTAACATGGTTGTTTTCCATTGTCTTTCTCTGGAAAGCTGAAGTTTCAAAGTAACCTTTTGTGAAGTTAAATCTCCACTTGAATGTTTTTGTGTGAGGGGGAAAGAATCCATTAGAATGCAAAGCAAGATCAAGATTGAAAATTGAAATTAGAATCTATCTAATCCAAAAACTCTTAATCTATTCATATTCCATCACTCATGAAATGACCAATCTAAGCTATTTGAACTTACGAAATGAAATCCTAAGATTAACGCAATGAATTCAAAAGCAAAGGAGAGATTACCATCCCATGTTGGAGTGTATATTCATGATGTTGGGTTGTTTGTATCACTGTAAAGCCTCCATTGTCCGTGTGTAAAAGTTTAATGAACGATGCTTGGTTGATCGAAAAAGGTTGAAGCTCTATCAATGGTGATTGTGATAGCACTTCATTGCAAAAGTATGTTGATTCTCCAATCCATATTTGTGAGGAGAGAGGTTTGTTATATAGGAAAAGAGATTTCGAATCAACGATCAGGATCGCGTTGGAGAATATCCAGATTAACAGTCAAAATGTGTTGAGAGGATTTAGACATGATAAGATTGTGCAAAGTTGATTTGCACAATTAGGGTGATTGCAGAATAGATTGGCTAGTCACAGTTTAGATTGATTAGTCGGCAATTGATTGATCAATTAGCAATTGATTGATTTTAGTTAGGAAATAGATGGTTGAGTTAGCAAAATTAGATTGCTCAGTTAGCAACCCATGATTTTCTCAATCAGAAAGTGGGTGAGGAATATAAATTAATTGATTTAATTAATTAATTCCTTTTTTTTGGAGTTGAACGTGCAAATTATCAAATTTGACTTTTGCAAATAGAGTTGCATTAGTTTGATTTGATTATTCAAATGATTTGAATAGTTTCATTTGATTATTCAAATTTCGGAGGGAAAGTGTCATAATTAAATTATTATGATTTAATAATTCAATCAATTTAGAGGAATAAGGTGGATTAGTGACGTAATCAAATAATTGGCATTGTTTGACTAATCAGGACGAAATAAGATTAGATTAGGACTTTATTAAATAAACGTAATTTATTTAATTGGTTGAAATGATGAAACGTGAATTAATCAAATAACGTTGTTTTATTCAATTAATAGTAGAATTAGGGTTTTCAAGACTTTATTAAATAAATGGTATTTATTTAATTTGTCAAGAATGATGAAAAAGTGAATTAATTAAATAACGTTGTATTATTCAATTAATAGAGGAAATTAGGGTTTCAGATGTCGTTTGATGTCGTTTAATGATCGTGGGATGATTTTAGATGTTTCGAGATGTTCCAAGATGTTTCAGAGATGTTTTGAGTTGATTCTGAGATGTTTCGAGACATTCTGAGTTGATTTGGAGTTTTTATGAGTTGATTCTAAGACATTTTGAGTTGATTCAGAGTATTTTGAGATGTTCTGAGTTGATTCACAGTCGTTCCAAGTTGATTTCGAGATGTTCTGAGTTGATTCAGAGTCGTTCCTAGACGTTTCGATTTGATTCTGAGTTGTTTTGAGACATTCTGAGTTGATTTTGAGATGTTCTGAGATGTTTCGGGTTGATTCTGAGTTGTTTTGAGACATTCTGAGTTGTGATAGTTGTTAATTCAATTTTACATGTCTACATTTTGCCCCTCTTTGATACAAAGTATTGGTTGCTTTGTTTCAAAGATTTTGTTTTTAAGATCAAGCTTTTGAAGAAAAAAAATTATGCCCCACTATGCCCCGATGTTTCATGGAATGATGGTAGGACTCTGTGCTACCCCCTTGAGAGGTTGACCGAAAATTTCAAGTTTTGAGGTCAGGCTTACGCCTCTGTTCTATTTGTGTTCCGATGTGTTTAGGTCGCAGAATCAAGTTTATAGGTCCTTCGCTTCTCATTTTGATGTTTCTCTGAGCTTCTATTTTGAAAGTAGGAATGTTCCCCAAGTAGAAATTAGGGTTTCCTATGTGAAATTAGGGTTTCTTGAGGTTTTATATAGGTAATTAGTCCTCTAGGTAGCTCATTTTTTTTACTTTATAGCTAATTTTTGTCTTTGGTTCTCTCGTTCTGTCAGTTTTTGAGGAGCAATGTCACGATTTGATGGAGCCCCACATCATTCTAAGCTCGTTCGGGAGATTGGATGACCTTCAGGCATTAGTGGCCCGGTATGTACCTTCTCGCTTTTTCACTTTCATCTTGTTTCATTCTTGCTTTATGTGTACTAAGTTTTCTAGGTCAAAAATGAAGTTTCCTAATTTTTGAGCATTTTCCTCAATTTCCTCACTTTTGCATGTTGAGAATCTATGCCTTTGACTTATTTCCATGCTTTTGACTTATTTCCACGCTTTTGACTTATTTCCACACCTTTGACTAGAATCTTCACTTTCCTTTTTGAGCATTTGCTTGAAAAGCTTGCCTTTGATCAGAAAGCTCGCCTTTGACTATTTGAAGTCCTGAAAGCTCGCCATTGACATTAATCCTCACCTTTGACTTATTTTAATATCCTTGTTTCCTCGCCTTTTCTTGAAAAGCTCGCTTTTTCCTGAAAATATCGCTTTTGCCTAGTTCTTTCTGAGCATTTGCTCAAAACCCTTGCATTTGTCTTTTCTTGTTGCATTTGACTTTAGCTTTTACTCAGAACCCTAACATGTGTTCATTTGTCATCCTAAATATCGTTTGTCATCATGTTTTGTGTTATTATGTGTCTCCTACCTATTTATAGTGAAACCCTAACATTGTGGGTTTAAAACGATTACAGGTTGGCCTCAAAGTATTACAACCGAGGGAGAGACATCCTCGACATTTGTTTGATCCTATTTCCCATTTTGGTGTGTTGGAGTGATATTTTCTTAATGTTGTGGGACTATGTTATATTTATTATATGCCTCCTATTAGGACCCATACTACTATGATGACTGCACTCATGGAACGATGGCATTCAGAGACATCCTCGTTTCACCTGCCTACGGGAAGGCAACTGTCACTCTTGAGGATGTATGGAGGATACTTTATCTTCCTATTCATGGGGAGCTAGTTACTTATCATATTCGATGTTGTACCCATGCCATGTAGCAAGTGTTAGATGTTTGATACTTGGCAGTACATCAATGAGAGTTGATATGTCTGAGTTTTATGACAGTGCAGATCCTATCTTGCTTGTCTTATGTGGTTTGATTTCAAGACTCATTGTTCCTAATAGCCGAGGTCGATAGTTTCCCATAGGTTGGGGTGTGTGTATTGAGATTATGCTTGAGCATGGTACAAGGTATGCTTGGGGTCCATGTCTTCTCACCCACTTGTACAGAGATATGCATGAGGTTGTGTATCGGCAGGAAATCTATTTCCACAGGTGTTTTTCTCTTACATTTTGGGCATGGGATCATATTGCAGTTACTTGGTCAGATGGGATATAGGATCGTCACCCTGATGATCCATACTCCTATCATTATGGGGATTTTATGCACTATACCTTGCCTGGGGATCTTCCTTATTAGCGCTAAGTTTTCGATGATATGCCCAGTTTTGTGTGGAGACCTTATTTGGGGTGTGACGATTGGCCAGAGGATTCAGATTACCTTGTCTATTATCGACAGACCTGTTGGTTGCTTGGTCGTTTTGATCTTGTGCTAGAGCGTTATATACCAAACTGAGTATGTCATCAGTTTGGGGAGAGACAGGGTCGAGTTCCTCATATTTATGAGGCTCATTTTTGGTTGGATGACTCAGGAGGTTCATTTATGGGGTCTTCAACCATATATAGATATTTACATTGCCGAGTTCGGAGCACTTTCCCTAGTTGCTTGGGCTTGGCCGGTTGGTCCAGTAGATCTAGGTACCTCTCATGACTATGATGAGTGGTGGGCCCACCGCAGGTCGTTGAGACTCACTGTTCCTGGGGGTGATCCCGCTTCAGGAAGATCAGGTGTTATAGGTCGTCGTGGGGAGCGACAACATATCGAGGTCCTTACAGAGCAGTTGGATAGAGCTCATTGCGATGGGACCCAGGGTGATCAGGATGAGCAGCCACCTCAAGTGCAAGGTCATAGGAAGGTTTTGGGTCCTCCTCCACCAGCTAGGGATGGAGACATACTGTTAGCTCAGATGACTGTTGCCAGAGATGGAGAGATAGTGATATGACAGGTTGTTGAGGCTTAGATAGATATTTTGAGGGTTGAGTGAGATAGAGAGAGTGGTCGATGGCATGTTGTAGAGGCTTTTGTATAGTTGTTGACTACAAAGAGAGATACTCTCAAGGCAGAGTGTGATCATTATTTTTAGAGGTCTACCTACTATCAAACTTTATATGAGTCTAATGTTCCCAGGGGCGCTCGGCATCCACAATTTGGAGAGCCTAGTTCTATGGGTGGTGATGGTGCAGTTGGTGGTGCAGGTGGTGGTACAGGGGATCAATCTCTGAGACAGCCAGATTGTTTTGGTGATCTATAGGGTTTTGTCCTTCATGTCGGGGTCTTACTTTTGTACTTGATCTTCATGTTGTTCATTGCTTAGAGGCATTTTGTAAACATGTATTTTGTATGTATATTATGATTTTGTATATCCTATCATACTGATGATGTACTCTCTTTTTTATGATGATATATATGATATATACCTTCTTCGATTCATTCTTGTTTTATGTTTATGTGATGACAATATATGATGATGTATGTGTATATGGTGTTGATATGAATGAATGCCCCATACATGATGTTTTTGTTGGTTTATTATCATCATGATGTGTATGTCGATATTATGGATGCAGAATGGTACTAATGATATTGCTATGCAGATTTCGCATAGAAGAAATGTTGATGATTTGATAGAAAATGATGTTAATTAGAGGAAATAATGATGATAGATAGAAATGTGATGTTTGTTTAGAAGAAATATTGATGATGGATAGAAATGTGATGTTAATTTGAAAGAAATATTAATGATAGAAATGTGATGTTTGTTAGTAGTTGATGAGTTGTTTTTTATTTGCTTTAGAGACTTTGCAATTTGAACAATCCTTTTTGATATAGCAAATAAATACGATGCCCCAGGGTATTAACCAAGGTTACTTTGTATCTATTGCATGGACTTTGACTCTACAAACAAGGAGTAATCTTGCTCATACCAAACATACAGAAACCCTGCTAGAGTGTATGGGTGAGAAGCTTTAAAAACATGTCGGACCAGTAACACAAGAGGTATTAAGAACCTAACATTTCACTATTACACAAAATGTTTCAAAGACAACTTCCACACACAGAACAAAGCAATTATTCACCATGGTAGTATAACAAGACTATCCGCGAATAGAAAATCGAAATGGTGCTCAATTGCCCCCATTCCTTCTTCTCTAAATCCTTATGGACATCCTCAAGAGATCCGGGAATGAGTCAATAATGTAAATCACAAAAATAAGACAACAAAAAGATAAAACAATGTTGTTATATCACTTGCCATATCTGTTTGGGGTGGGTCTATTTATCCAATGTTGATCCTGTCTATCGTAGGAACGGATCCATTAAGACATATCTCAGGATGTTGTTGGGTCCTGTCAAAAAGATATGTATTTGATACTTGGCTTTGTTTTAGTTTGCTTTGTGATCAAATTCTTTTGTGATTTTCTACTTAAAGGTTCCAATTGTTGATGCTTACTTTGTTTGTTTTGTTTGTTTTTTCAAAGGGTGAGTGTGACAATCTGTTTATTATGGATGATGTCTTATTCCGAATTGTGATGGCAGACATGGGTCTTTTTTATTTTTCTAAGTTTTATGATGTTTTTATTATTTTTTGGGGACTAACCTAGGGCCTCAGGGGCTCATCAAAGATAAGCCTTGCCTACATTGTACACGCAAAGGCACTTAGTCTGCTTGGTTTGAGTACTTTTGACCTTTTCAATTTTGTGAATGTTTTTTGGATTTTGTATTTTTTGAGTGTTTTCGGATTTTGTATTTTTTGAGTGTTTTTGGATTTTTTATTTTTTGACTATTTTTGGATTTTGTATTTTTGACTAAGTTGAAATAAAGCATGTTGGAAACCTAAGGGGACTAACCTAGGGTCTCGGGGGCTAATAAGCCTTTCCTACGTTGTACATGCAGAGACCACGTAGTTCGACCATTTGACTCAAAGCATAAACTATTTCTGGATAAACAACATTGATATTTTGGATTGCTATTCCACTTCTGTGTCTAGAGGATATGTTGCAAGAGATCTACTTGAACTAGATGTGAGGTTCAAGAAAATGTTGATATCTTAGACTATTTGTGTGAAGGAATA